>CAOLHI010005690.1:0-59171 GCA_948474755.1 Ctenosaura bakeri
GGGTTGAGCATGGGGGTGATGACACAAAACATGATGGAGATGAGGATATTGATCTCCTGGGAGTAGCCGGCGCTTGGTCTGTTGTAGTTCAGGAAGCCATTCCCAAGGTAGAGGGTGACCACAGTGAGGTGAGAGGAGCAGGTGGAGAAGGCTTTCCTTCTGCTGCCTTGGGAGCGGATCTGCAAAACAGAGGCCAGGATGTTGAAATAGGACAGGAGGATGAAGAGGAAGGGAACTAGGCCCACAAATGTGCTTGCGATGTGACTCGCCAACTCGTTTGCCCATGTATTGCTGCAGGTGATTTCCAGTAGGGGGGAATATCACAGAAGACGTGATGAATCTGGTTGACTCCACAAAAGGACAGCTTAGAGGCCAAGGCGGCGTGGATCGCTGCATCCAGGAAACCCCAGACCCACGTGGCTACTGCCAGTTGGATGCACATCTGAGGACTCATAAGGCGGGTGTAGTACAAAGGCCGACAGATGGCAGCATAGCGGTCATAAGCCATGACGGCCAGCAGAGTGGGCTCACAACCAGCAAAGGCAGCCAAAAAATAGGTTTGCATCAGGCACTGGTTATAGGAGATGGTGTGCTGCCGGCGCAGGAAGCTCACCAGGATCTTGGCACTACGACAGAGGAGAGGCAGACATCGAGGCAGGAGAGATGGCTGAGGAAAAAGTACATGGGGCTGTGAAGGCGGGAGTCTATCAGGACAAGGGTTATGATCATGAGGTTGCCCATCACGGTGGCCAGGTAGGCAGCTAGGAAGACCATGAAGAGGTAGATTTGGCTGTCTGTTTGGTCAGAGAAGCCCAGGAAGATGAACTCGCTCACCTGCGTTTGATTCCTGGCATCCATGTGGAAGCAAAGATGTACCTGAGGGGGAAAGAGGGGAAATGTGAGGAAAGCCCAAAGTCTTCATTGGACACCCTCAAAGTCATAGAATCATAGAGTCTGAAGGAGCTACAATGGCCATCTGCTCCAACCGCCTTCTGTCATGCAGGAACACACAACTAAAGCCCCCCAGAAGATGCCCACCCATCCTTCATTGAAAGACATCCCCAGTTGGAGAGTTCTCCACCCTCAGAGGCAATCTGTTCCACTGTTGAAACATTAGAGATTCCTCACTTTTAGGTGGAATTTCATTGTCTTAATACAAATGCATTGGTTTGTCCCCTAAGGCATTTCCATTCTACACTGTTACAATGCTATTGTTCCACTTACAAGATCTTGTGGAATTTTGGGATTTGTAGTTTACTGAGGCCAAAGAGCTCTCTGGTTCAGAATTCTAAAGGGCCCTCCTTAAACTGCAATCTGCAGGGTTCCATAGGATGTTGAATGTGGAATAATAGCACTATGACAATGTAGGGTAGACATGGCCCAAGTCTCTGCAGGAGCAGAAAGCAAGCTTATCCCATTTTAAATATGACATCTTTTCTGGTATTTAAACTTGGCCTTAATGGCCCCCCTTCACCTTCACTTCTCCAAGCTAAACGTATACTGCTCTCTAGGACTCTCCGCATACAGGTTCCCTTTGCTGGACACCTTCCTGCTTGTCAGAATCCTTCGTGAGTTGTGGTGTCCAGAACTGGACACGTTGCTCCAAGTGAAGCCTGACCAAAGCAGAATGGAGTGGGGTGAAGGTGTGCCAGGAAGCAGAGTGGCCATCAAACTGGAAATGTGGGGTTTTGGCCAAGGTGCTGAGCCAAGGTTGGAAGATTTATAGGACCGGTCGGAGCACTACCTACCCTTGACATTACTTAATTTCTGCCGCATGGGAACTGGTCAATACCTCCCTCTTGGGCGTCCTACCGTCCTGTGCTTTACTGGCAGATGCAGTTTAGCTAGCTCTGTTCGATTGCAGACCCATAAGCACTGTGGCTGATAAGGGGGGCTTCCTCCGTCAAAGAAGTGGGGTCTCCGATTCAGAGGGAGCCGGAAGTCTCTGCATGGAGCAGGACTGCTTCTCGCAAAGTGTCTGCTTGGGAACAGAGTAGCCATAGTGGGTCTCAATGCTCCAGAAGAATTGCACGCTTTGTTGCAGCCAGAAGGTATAGGTATTTATCCCCATTTGGACATTACATTTCTGCACCCAGACCATTCGTATATAATGTTCTTTGCTATATTTTTGAATACTGAAACAGGAAGCCCTTTGCTTGCTGCAGCTGCATTTTGCCTATTGTCTTAAAGGTCTTTTGTGCTTGGATTTAAAGAGAGTATGTCTCTTTTTGGATTTTTATTGTTATTTTAGGAGAACGAATAAGTTAAGTATTTAAATATTTCTTCTTTCCTTACCTACTTTTACCTTGTTCGTGTTCTTAGATTTTTGCAACATTTTGGGTTTGGATGTATATTAGGGACTTTTTTCCCCTTGACCTATAAAGGACTGACCTCTTTTCTGCTGATGTTGAAGAGTCTCTATTGCTTGGCTATTAATTTCTGTTCTTAAATGTGGATCATAGTACTGGACCTCAGGTTTTTTGGGTTTAACTTTGGGCAGTTGGATGTGCCTTCTTCCCCCCTCCTCTTCCTCTTCCTCCTCCTCGTCCACCTCTTGGGCAGGGTGACTGGGCACTGCCAGAAGCGGAGGGTCAGGAAGGACTGTCCAAAAGAGCCCATAACTCTGTGATGCATCAAAACAGTGAGGTCTGTTGACCTCCACCAAAGAAATTAAAAGAAGAACCCTAGTTGTTTGGACAGCAGCCTAACCAGCCACAAAAGGACTCACCTTTCCTTGTTGTCAGAGCCACAGGTGGCCAGGCGTGAACGTGGCTGGAGTCCTTCTCCTCCCCACATCAGGAAAGGGACATTTCAGTGCGTCCTGGAAACAAAAATTACTCAGCCCTTCTGCCCCAATTCTTCAGACTTCATGCAGATGGGTCAGGAGGCAGGAGAGGTGGAAACCTCCAGGATGATGGGACATCCAGCCCTGCAGCGTGTCAACAGCAACAGCCTTGAAGTCCTCAGTCCGACACCAAGGACCTCTCTGGCTCTCAGAAACCAGTCCCTCTCTCTGTGTTGACAGTCTTGCGTGTGGCTAATGCTTGGAGGGGAGGAAGTTTGAGCAAATGAGCCCAGTTCTTGGGGATCTCCCTGCTCTGGGGATCCACTGGGAGGAAGGCAATTAGAAGGGAGGGATCGGGGAGATCTCAGAGGGCAGGTCCCCCCTTGGGGCTGTTCCCTGGCAGGCAGGATGATGGAGCCAAGCACAGGAAGGGATGTCCCTTAATTCTCTTTTGGTGCTTCTCGTGGTTGTTGTTCTCATTCTTAGATGTATTTCTATCCCACCTTTTTCTCAGCAGTGCGACACAACGTCAAAATTGTCCAAATGAAAACATCCATGAGAGTGTCAATATAATTTTTAAAGAAAACAGCTCAACTGTTTATAAAGTTAAAAATCATAAAAGGCATCAAGTACATATAAAAAAATATTGTTCTTCTTTTGTTTTAAGGTTGGTTAGGGAACCAGCATGGTGTAGCAGCTTTAGCAGTGCAACTACAACCCTGGAGACGAGGATTTGATTTCCCGCTTGGCCCTGGAAACCCACTGGGTGGCCCTAAGGGGCATCACACACTCTCAGCCCCAGAAAATACCCTTGATCCGCTTGCCTTGGAGTCACCATAAATCAGAAACGACTTGAAGACACAACAACACCATCAAAACTCCTCTACGAGGACTGGGATGTTTGGGAGTGGCAGGCCAAGGCATCTGGAGGGCACCAAGCTGGGGGGAGACTCACATAGGTATACAAGGTGGGGTGGGCAAAGAGTGGACCTTAGGCCACATGTGACCCTCAGAACTTTTCTTTGGGCTTTATGAATAAAAAATAAATTATTTTTTTCCCCCATGATATTTTTGGCCCCCAAACTACCCCAGGATGTATAAGGAACATTTTTGCCACATCCCCTTCCTAAGGCCATTTTTGACCCAGGAGAGGCCTTTTTGAAAACAGGAAGCAATTCTTCCTATCATCAACTATCTTTTATAGGTTAAGTATCCCTTATCTGAAATGCTTTGAACCAGAAGAGTTTTGTGTTTTGGATTCTTTCTTCTTTTTGATTTTTAAACAGCTGTGTTTGCAGATACGCAAAATACAATGATGTACAGCAGTGATCTAGACTTGAGTCAATTGACTCAAACTCGAGTTGCAGCCAACTAACTTGATTTGGACTCGACTCGGCAATAAATGGTGACCAATTCCACTCAACTTGTGACTTGTTTATTTTTAGTGGTGGACTTGCTGCCCTTGGTAGTCCCACCTCCCCCTCTAGCCTTATCCCAATCAGCAATCAGGGAATGTAAAGTTGATGACTCAATTAGACTTTTTCATGCTCCCTATCACCGCTTCTCCTTTCATTCCTGGTTTTTGAGGAGCCATTTAAAGGAAAGCAAATGTGTGGAAGACTGAAGAGGGGAAAACACAGTTTTTCAGCTTTTTGGGGGAGAGTGTGGGTGTGGACTGGTTTCAAAATGGAGGGGATGTCCAGGAGGGTCTCACTCAGCAGATAATTGGGGAGCAGGCAGATGGTGGGGAGGCAGTGGGGTGGAGTGGGGAACAAGAAATGGTTGGTAGTGTGACTGCCACTCATTGAAGGCTGAAAGCTCCATTTCAATCCTGCTTGCTTATAAGTAAACAGGAAAGGCAGGGAATTTTGCTCACTATGGTAGAGTGGGGAGTAGTTTTCTCCTTGAGGGCTTTCCTGTTCTTTAATGGCTGAAGGCTTTTTTCGAATTCTGCTTGCTCACGAGTAAATGGGAAAGAGAGGTTGTCACTCCCAGCCATGGCAAAGCGGGGAGCATTTTCCTCCCTGAGGAGCTGTCTGTCATTCATGGGCTGACGGCTTCCTTCCAATTCTGCTTGCTCGTGAGTAAACAGGAAAGGCAGAGCATTTTGCCAACCATGGCAGAGTGGGGAGAAGTTTTCTTCAGAAGGTCTGCTTATTCGTTGATGGCTAAAGATCTCCTTCCAATCCTGCTCGCTCTCAACTTAACCCACCATCACCTCTTTTATTTTCTGTTAAATTTGGCTCCCAGATTTGAGACTTAACTTGGGACCTGACTTGAACTATCTTGCAGGAAGATTTGACTTGAGACTTGGAGTAAAAGACTCACTGCTGTACAGGAGATCTCTGGGGAGCCTGCAGAGGAACAAGCAGTAGCACCACAACCATTGCTTTTTACTAAGACCTGTGCTTGGATTCCCACCATTTCACAGATCCTCTTGTCTCTCTCCAGCCTCAGATCTCATTTGTCCACTATTTGTGTTGTCTATAAGATGTGAGGTTGGAGAGAGAACGAGGGTATCAGAGATGAATGGGGGAAAAAGAGAGAGAGACATCAATGAGCAGGAGCACCATACCCACTACTTCAAAACTGCCAGTGAAAAGTTTCAGTTTTGGGAGTTTTTCAGATTTCTGGATAAGCGATACTCAACTGGTATTAAAAGTAATCCTATTACTGAACCAAGTATCAATGATATCAGTAATGGAAGCAAATAAAGCAGAAAAGTAACTGTAGGTAGTATAGTGCTTCTTTCATGCTGCTTTGCAATATATTTTACAAATTGCTTTTAATGATGGCCTCAGCCCTGTTGTCGGTCCCAACTAGAGGAGAGCCACTGGGTATGTGAGGCTTACCTACGTGTAGACTCACCCTTCAGCAATGAAGTCAATGTGTCTATTTCGCTTGAGACCAACCCAAGGATTCCAGGGTGTAGTTTAATTTTTTAATTACTCACAGGTGCTTCTTACCCATATCTGTTTCAAATCTTGTTTCTTTGTTTTTCAAATAGATTTTTATTAATTTTTGTGCTGTCTCTTCATCAATAGCAGTCCCGCTCCCAAAGATATAGTAGTACATAATTATTGTTTGTGCACAGCATAGTTACAATGCATATATTAAAAATGTTGAAAGAGTCTCTTCATAGAGGCTTTGAAAGCCCAACTTTATTTTTACTCCACCCAGTATTTAAGTTGTGTTTTTCTTTCTTTTGTTTAACCATTTGGAGTTTATTAGTTCATCTAAATTGATTAGCAAACCTTGTCCATTTTGATTTTGGTTGCATTCAGTTGCTGGAAGAAAGAAAATAAAGAATTACTTAGATAGATAAGTAGATAGGCAGGGCAAGCAAGCTATTCGCCCAACGCTTTATAGGAATAGTGGCCCTTGACTTGCCTCAACCACTATCTATGGCTCTTTGGCCTTCTTTCTGAATCAGTGGTCATTTTAATAGTGATACAATTACTTTCTCGTAAAATAGCTTACACTATATGCATATGTATACAGATATATTTTGCTGATAGAGGTTAGCAAATATAAATATAAGATACACAACGGGGAAAGAAAAAACATATATAAATAGTAAAAGGATTATGAAATCAAGTAGAATGGCAGCAAAGATAGCTATAGTATCACTTACTCAATCCCAAGTAGTAAAAGGGAGAAGGCCATCGTTAGAATTAACAACAACAACGACAGAAACAGTGCAACCCCAGGTTACAAAAGGGAAAGGTACTCAAGCTGAACTTACAATTAATATATCGGACATGTCAATGCAAATAAGCGAGGTGTTAAAAGAATTCAAGAACTTTAGAACAGAGATACGAAAAGAACTAAAAGATACAAGAACTGAGATTAGAACAGAAATTAAGAAAGAACTAAATTCATTTGGGGAAAAATTAGAAAGAATCTCCACGGATATTGCGACTATAAAAATGGACATTGGAAACTTACAAAAAAGAGTTGAAATAACAGAAGTGACAAATCAGCAAATATTAAAAACTCAAGAACGAGATGATTTGGCGATCACACAGTTAGAACTTAGTTATAGGGATAAATGCTTGAAAATATGTGGATTAGAGGAACCAAGAGAAGAGAACACCTATGAAAGGGTGTTGAGCATACTGGCCGCATACATTGAGGTATACTCAGATATACTGGAGCAAGACATTGACCAAATATTCCGAATAAATTCAAGGATCGCGAGGGAAAGGAAGCTTCCCAGAGATATAATCATTAGTTTTACCAGGAGAAAAACTAAGGAGTTAATACTACAACAAAATTATAAAAAGAAATTGATCATAGACAATAAAGAAATAAAAATTTTCAAAGATATTCCAGTGCAAATTTTACAAAAGAGACAGGAATATAGGTTTCTTTCGCAGCTCTTATTTAAACATCAAATAAACTATACTTGGAACAGAATTGAAGGCTTAACATTTACATATAAAGAAAGGTGAATTAGGATAAACAACATAAACCGGGCACGACAAATATATGAAAAAATAAAAAGTGATATAGAAATAGAAGAGCAACAAACCCGTGCAAAAACACATGAGCCAGTTGAGGATGACATACCAGAGTTCACGTTAGATTTTGAATCAGTGGTCATAGATGTGGCCATAAACAGGCCTACAGGAAATGTGCCTCTCTGTAGTCTTGAGCCCTTTTCACACGCGGGCGGCAGAACGGGGCAAGCCATGCCAAAACGGGGCTTACCTTGCTCCGCCGCCACACGAAGCAGCGCATTTCGCTGCTCTACACGCAGCAGCGTCCCGCGGCGTCCTCGGCACCCAGCAGCACCCAAAATGGCGGATTTTGACTGGCGGACCCTCTCTGCCAATCGGAGAAGCTTGCCAGCCAGAAATCCCGCCCCCTGCCCGATCTGCAAGGATGCCCTTTTGAGCGTCCGTAAATCCATATGGGCGCTGCAACGGGGCTGGCCGGGGCTGGCCGCCCCATGCCTTTGAAAAACCACATAAAATGTGGTTTTTCAAAAGCACTCGGTGCTGCCACTTGCTGGTGCCCGACCGCGGATTGGCATGTGGATTTACTCGCAGGTAATCCACCCCAATTCACGTAACGGTGTAGACGACCCCCGTGGAGGTCGATCTACACCGTTTTTTTAACCCCATGTGAAAAGGGCATTGGAGGACTAGCTTGTTGTTGTTCCCATTGTTGCTTCATTTTTTTGTTGGTAAGGGCAACCAAGTCATGTATGAAGTTGCAAAGAAAATTTTAAGATTGGTTAGTCCAAGAGCCCCTCATTCTTTTGGTTCCACAGAACCTTAATTCTGACTCTAGGTTTTTTCCCTCCCCAGACAAATTCCAACAGATCTTTGTGCCAATTTTTGAATGGTATTTCTCACGTATGGCGAACCAAGCTCATGGCCATATAGAGGTGGCTGCCAGACAGGGACCAAGAAGGCAAAGGGACCAGATCCCCACCCACAGTAGCCCTTGTGAGTTCAGCCACACAGATCTTCGCTCACATGTGTACACACAAAGTCCAGCTGGAATGTCTGCAGCTTTCTCTACTTCTGCTTTCCTGAACTTTGTGTGTCAACTAATCAGGCAGGAGGTGCTGGGTGTTGCCCACGATCGTCCACCAATCCTGTTACCCCAAAATGTGGGTGACTCTGAGGTCCAGCTGTGATGCCAGCACCTCCATGAAACAGTGGGGAATTATTAACTCAAAGGAGAGGCCTGCAAGTGGGGGCTAATCTAGCAAGATCTTTTACACCTGTGTATATCAGTACTAATGCAGGATCGTTTACACCAGTACTAATGCAGGAGTCTAGCCAGAGGTTCAAAGAATGTTTGTTTTATTGTGGGAATTGACAATCACATGCACACAAGATCCAAGCAGTCTTGCAATCACACAAAGCTACCTGAAGGAAAAGGGAGGAAAATTGGATAGTGAGGTTAGGGCAAAATGGGTGACGTTTGCCTATCAGGAGAGAAGAAATCATTGTGGCTCAGCCTAAGATTCTGAGGGTAGTAACAGGATGGAAATCAGAGCAGTACAGTGACGACCAAAATACTGCAGAGTGAGCATTTAAATGGTCTTTTTCTGCCTAAGAGGAAAGATGTTAATGGCTGTCTGGCAGAATAGACCATGGGTAATAAAAAAGCTTAGCTTCAGAGGCATATGTAGTATAAACAGCACCTAGGGAAAGCATGGAAGATGTGATCCTACCTCTGAGGCTGCCTCCTCCTCCTCCTCCTCCTCCTCCTCCTCCTCCACTGACTTTTCAAACACAAGCTTTATTGCACCCCTGCAATTGGCGGCCAGGGCACATACCCTACTTGACCCACTCTAGATACACCTCTGCTTAACCTACTGACAAAAGGATGAGAAAGAAGAATTCATACTCACCTTCCTGGAAGAAAGTGCCAGAGACTCAGGGCAGCCAGAAAAAAAGGCCCTGAAACTAATCTTTAGGATCCCCTCCAGCAGGCCAGCCCTTTTCTCAGAGCTTCCTTGACCTCTTTGTTGCGGAGGCTGTAGATGAGGGGGTTGAGCATGGGGGTAATAATGCAAAACATCATGGAGACTAGGATATTCATCTCCTGGGAGTAGCCAACAGTTGGTCTGTTGTAATTCAGGCAGCCATTCCCAAGGCACAGGGTGACCACAGTGATGTGAGAAGTGCAAGTGGAGAGGGCTTTCTGTCTGCTGCCTTGGGAGTGAATCCGCAGAACAGAGGCCAGGATATAGAAATAGGACAGGAGGATGAAGAGGAAGGGAACTAGGCCCAGAAGGATGCTTGTGATGTGAGTCGCCAGCTCGTTTGCCTGTGTATCACTGCAGGCAATTTCCAACAAGGGTGGAACATCACAGAAGATGTGATGAATCTGGTTGACTCCACAAAAAGACAGCTCAGAAGCCAAGGCTGTGTGGATGACAGAGTCCAGGAATCCTAAGACCCATGGGGCTACAGCCAGTCGGAGGCATAGTTGGGAATTCATGAGGCGGGGATAGTGCAAAGGCTTACAGATGGCAGCATAGCGGTCGTAAGCCATGATGGCCAGCAGAGTGGGCTCACAGCCAGCAAACCCAACCAAGAAGAAGGTTTGCACCAGACACTGGTTGTAAGAGATAGTGTGCTGCCAATGCAGGAAGTTCACCAGGATCTTTGGCACAACGACAGAGGAGAGGCAGACATCCAGGCAGGAGAGATGGCTAAGGAAAATGTACATGGGGCTGCGAAGTTGAGAGTCCATCACGACAAGTGTTACAATCATGAGGTTACCCATCACAGTAGCCAGGTAGGCGGCTAACAAGACCAGAAAGAGGTAGATTTTGTTGTCTATTAGGTCAGAGAACCCCAGGAAGATGAACTCGTGCACCTGTGTTTGATTCCTGGCATCCATGTGGAAGCAAAGATGTACCTGAGGGGGTAGAAAAGGAGACATGTGAGGGAAGCCCAAAGCCTTCAGTGGGCACCCTCAAAGTCACAGAATCATAGAGTCTGAAAGGGCCACAAGGGGCCAATCTCCTCCTGCCAAGCATGAGCACACAACTAAAGTGACCTTGAAATATACTTATCCGTCCTTTATTTAAATCCATCCCACGCTGGAGAGTCCACCACCCTCAAGAACAATTGGTTCCACTGTTGAAACATTAGAGAGTCTTCCTTTTTAGGTGGAATCTCATTCTCATGATAGAAATCCACTGGTTTGTGTCCTAATCTCTGGAGCAGCAACAAACAAGCTTTCTCATCTTCTAAGTGAAATACCTTGAAATATTTCAACATGGCTGTCATGTTCCCTCTTCACCTTCTCTTCTTTAGGCTAAACATACCCTGCTGCCCAGGACATTCCTCATAGGGTTGCCCTTTGCTGGTCACCTTCCTGCTTGTCAATATCTTTCTTGAGTTGTGGGACCTAGAACTGGACAAGGTGCTCCAAGTGAAGCCTGACCAAAGCAGAATAGAGTATTGTGAGGGTCTGCCAGGAATCAGGGTGGCTATCAACCTGCCAGTAAGGGGTTCAGGCCAAGTTGCTAAGCCAAGGTTGGAAGATCTATAGGACCAGGCTGAGTTCTAGAGATCCTTGACATTACTTGGTTTCAGCTGAATGGGAAGTGGTCAATAGCTTCCTCTTGGGGATTCCATATCTACTTGCTTTAATGGTGGATGCAATTTAGCTAGCAATATGAGATTGTGTACTCCTGAAGCAGAGGCTTCCTCTGTCAAACATGTGGGCTTTCCAATACCCAGGAAGCCTGAAGTCTGCACATGAGCCAGGATTGTGAAGTGTCTGCTTGGGAACAGAGTAGACACAGTGGGTCCCAATGCTCTTGGAGAATCGTGTATAGCCAGTGGGTGAAAGTATTTTACCCCCTATATGGACATTACATTTCAGTATCTGGACCTCTTGTATATAATTTTCTTTGCAATATTTTTGCTCACTGAGACGAGAAGTCCTCTGCTTGCTGCAGCTGTATTTCATTTCATCACCTATCATCTTAAAGGTCTCTTGTTCTTGGATTTAAAGAGATGGTACTTCTTTTTTATTGTTATTGGCATTATAGGAGAATAAGTTAAGTATTTAAGTTTTTAAATTCTTCCTTTACTTACTTTTACCCTGGGATTATATATCTTTATTCTATACTTGGATTTTTGAAACATTTTCAATCTGGATTTATATTATGGACTTCCCCCCCCCTTTGACCTTTAAAAGACTGATTACCTTTCTTCTGATGTTGAACAATCTGCACTGTTTGGCTATTACTTTGTGTCCTTAAATGAGGATCATAGTACTGGACCTTAGATTTCTTGGGTTTAACTTTGGGCAGCTGTCTGTGCCTTCTTCCTTTGTCTTCCTCCTCCTCTTGCTGTTGGGCAGGGTGACTTGGCACTGCCAGAAGTGGACGGTCAAGAAGGACTGTCCAAAAGAGTCACTAACTCTGTGATTTATCACAAGAGTGAGTTCTGTTGCCCAGCAGCACGGTCCGAATTAGCAAAGCAACACTAGCAAGGAGTTATGAAAAGGCAAGGTTTATCTGTGCAGCAGGAAGAAGTCAACACCTTGTGAGGGGCCGCAAGGTGCCTTGTATATCCTATATCAGTGACAAGCATTCAAAAGATCATTAACACTCAGCTCAAAGCATGCCTTCTCTGTATAACACCTAGTTAAAATCACATCCACCCTGTCTGTTGTCTATCAAATATCCCAATCTGTTCTGGAGCTTGTTCTTTATATTTTCAGATAGCATGTAGAATTTAGCTAACAGGAATTCGGTGTCTGCTTTCTGCAGAGTGTCTCTGTTACCCTAAACAAGGGGTGTAATTAAAAGTTTCAAATCAAGGAAGGAGCTCCCATTTCTCACTGACATGTTGAATCAAAGGATCGAGCTAAGGCTCCTAATCCAGCCTAGGGGATGCTCTTCCTTCTAGGGAATGGATGTTTCAAGACCTCTGGGTTCAGGGAGGAAAACAGGGGAATTTCTAACTGTTGGACATTACAGCAGCATTTTCTCTTCTCCACCTCTTTGGGTATCCTGACTCGGGTTCTCAACTCTCAATCAGTTTTAACTGTCACTCTGTCTCAGAGAACACTGTTCTTCTTTAACTGTCATTATTCTACCCTGACTCTGACACTGACTACATATATACACATATATAAACCCTCTGATTTGCAAAAGATCCAAGGATTACCTAAATCAAATTCAGAGAACTGGGTGCAAGCTGCAATTAAAGAGATGCAATCTTTATATAAAAATAAGACATGGAATTTACCTGCCAAAAAGTAAAAGAGCAATTGGATGCAGATGAATTTTTACAACAAAGCAAACTGCAGAAGAGGAGTTTCAAAGATATAAAGTCAGACTTGTTGCAAAGGGTTATAGTCAAGAATTTGGTGAAGATTGTAATGAAACCTTTGCAGTACTGATTACATGAACAACTATAAAAACTCTCCTTGCTGTGGCAGCTTCTAAGAAAATGCATGTACAGCATCTTGATGTGAAAACTGCTTTCCTCTATGGAGATTTAAATGAGGAATTATATATGGAACAGCCCCCAGGGTTCCAAATTCCTGGAAAATAGCATCTCGTTTGCAAATTAAACAAAAGTGTCTATGGTTTGAAGCAAGCTGAAAGAGCATGGAGTGAAAAGCTGAATCAACTTCTTATCAAAGAAGGTTTCACTCCAGGCACTGTTGATAAATGTCTGTATAAAAGGTTCAGAAATAATAAATAGACTAACATTGCATGTTATGTTGATGATCTGATCCTGTGCAGTCAAGACCAAGCAGATAGTGAAGAGATAGTCAATAATCTCAAGAAAGAGATAGATATCAAAAATTTGGGAGCAATCTCATACTATCTAGGAGTACAAATAGAAAGAGGTAGTGATGAAAGTTTCTTTCTTACACCCTTTCCCCATGATGTTTCTGTCTCATTTCTGCCACAGGATGGTAGTGGTCAGCCGGTCACACTTCCACATGACTTCATTGCCATCCCACTGCCATCCTGCCGTGGAGCGTTGTGCTAGTGCATCTTTTACAAAATGGAAAAAATCCATTTTGCATCTGCAATCATGCAGCACTCCTATCACTTCTGGCCATGCGGAAGCACATTGGTGATGCTTCCTTCCATAGCACAGCAATGGAAAAAGTCCAGCTGTGCTGTGAAAGGAAGATTGGAACCATTGCGTTCTCTTCTACATAGACCGAAGGATGCAGACGGGAGTGTTGCTGGCACTCTCCCTTCTGGACCCAGGATTGCAGTGACACGACGCAGAAGAGCGTCATCGTGTGGAAATGGCCTTAATCAGAAACAGAAGATAATGGATCTTCTGGAATGCCTTGGTCTAAAGGATGCCAAAATTATGCCAACTCCAATGGCAGTGTATTTCTTAAAGAGCAATAAGAAAAGGAGCCCTGGTGGCGCAGTGGTTAAATGCCAGTACTGCAAGCCACAAGGTTGTGAGTTCGATCCTGCCGGGCTCCAAGGTTGACTCAACCTTCCATCCTTTCGCAGGTTGGTAAAATGAGTACCCAGCTTGTTGGGGGCATGTATAGAAATGTTTCAAAATGCATGCTATTTGTAAGTTGTTCGCTGCCTCGATCCATATGGAGAGGCGGGATATCAAATAAATAAATAAATAAATAAATAAAAAATGTAAACCTTTGAGTAATGGAGACAATTATAGGACTGCAGTTGGAAAGCTACTATGCATAGCTAATTTCACCAGACCTGATATTGCAAATGCATCTAGAATCTTATGTAGAATGGTGAACTCTCCTACTGAAAAGGATCTCCTTGCAGTAAAAAGAGTCGCCAGATATTAGAAAGGAACTGTGGATTACAAGCTGATGCTGCCAGCTTGTGACAGTCCACAACTAGTTGCCTCCACAGATGCAGACTGGGCTGAAGATCTGTTACTCCAGTTATGTTATGTCTGGTGAGAGCACTAGATATCCTTTTGATATCAAATAATTTGGCCTTTACTTGACCTTTCTCCACCACCCTACCCCACGTGTTTGCAGAGGTCCACTGGACAAGCACGAATTGGGCGCGGCCGTTAATGGTTGTACATTCCAAAATCTCAGGCAGGCAGGCAACGTAAGCTTCTCCGTTGCTTTAGGGAAAAACCTCCCTGCAAACCGGCTTCGCTCGGCGTGAATCTACACAAAGCCGCACGGCCAAGAGCCGAGCCATTCCTTTATGTCGGGCCACCAGCGTACTGGCCATACTATTGTCATCAAGCGCTAAGCCCATCATGTAAAACCTGACCTTTTCCAACTCCTTTGTCCAGCTCCAAATTTCCTTTGTTCTCACCGAGCATGGCATAGCCTGTAGGTAATATCCACCCTAAAAAAAGGTCCCACTTTTGGGACTCTTTGGATCACTTCCTTGGATCACCCTGGACTTCCGTCCCACCTTGCTGCTGGTTGTCTAAGGAAAATCCCCTCAGCGAACCATGTTGAGCTTTCTCTCCCGGAACCCCATCTTTCTGTCCAGGACTACGAGACCAGGTGTCATATTATCCACTTCCCAAACCTCTCCATTTCTATTTCTAAGTTAGCTAGTGTGTGTGTTGTCTTATTTGCTGTTTATCTCTCAATAAAACTGTTATTTTTGTTACTTTAAAACTTGTCTGGCTGCGCTCTCTGACCTGAAGCCGTAGACATCGGGTAAAAGATCCTAGCTGAAGTTACCCTGCCTCTCATTTAGCTTAAGAGAGTGCTCGAGCTTAATTTCCCCCAGCTTGTGTTTTATTTGGTAATTTGGGTGCCCCTCCCAGGACCCCCAGCGTACAGGGTAACAGATCTGGCAGACAGAAAATCAACCACCAGAAACCTGATCTTTTATGGTGGAGGAGCCATAAGTTGGACAAGTAAGAAGCAATCTACGATTGCAGATTCTTCCACTTGTGCTGAGCGTGTTTCTGAAAAAGGTAGCATGTGATGAAATAAAATGGCTGCATCACTTACTTCAGGACACTGGGATAACAGAACCAAAACCAACCGTTTTGATGCAAGATAACCAAAGCTGCATCAAAATTTCTGAGAGTGAGAAGCCACTCAGGAAGAACATTGACATTGCTTTCCATAACGTGCAAGAGGCGTGCAATAATGGATTTGTTCATCTGGAACACTGCAATGCTGACATGGTGATTGCTTATATTCTTACAAAGCCTCTACTGAGAGACTGTTTCCAGAGTCTGCGGGAAGGCGTAAAAATCCTAGATGTGGGTCCAAGAGAATGAGGAGGGGCTTGTTGGAAATTACAGCAGCATTGTCTCTTCCCTACCTCTTTGGCTATCCTGGCTGGGCTTCTCAACTGTTGATCAGTTTTAATTGTCACTCTGGCCCTTTTTGCACTGAGGCTTCTAGCGCAAGCGGGGGAGGCCGGCAAGCGCAAGAAGGCTCATCCGGGAGGCTGCCGCTTCCCCCTCCTTCCTTCCGCAGGCGAAGGAACCAGCGGGGAAGCGGCACCGAAGGAGGCTTGCCGCACAAGCCGCCCTCCCCCGTGCGAAGCGGGAGACCTCGCGCCGGATTCCTCCCCCCCGCGCGCGCCGGATTCCTCCCCCCCGCGCCGGATTCCTCCCCCCGCCTGCGCGCGCCGGATTCCTCCCCCCGCCTGCGCGCGCGCAAAGCGGGCGGCGCGTCCGTCGCGCTACCTCCCCACCCCGCTCCTTCCTTCCGCAGGGGCGGAGGGAAGGAAGCGCGACCCGGCCAGCTCCCGGAGGCTCCGCACGAAAGGTAAGTGCGGGTGGGCTCCGGGAGCGTTGCGCGAGCGCGGGGTGATTTTCGCTTGTACGCGAAAATCAAAAAACCCGCGCTCGCGCCGCTTCAGCCCCGTGAGCCGGGCGGAAGTGGGAGTGCGTCGTGCGGAGCGACGCTCCCACTCCCGCGAGGCTCACGGGGCTATCGCGCGCGCAAAGGCCCGTGCGAAAAGGGCCTCTGTCTCCGAAAACACTGTTCTTCTTTGTCATTATTCTACTCTGACTCCAGCCAGCTGACACCTCCCTAAACTGCAAACCTCAGGATTCCATGGGATGTTGAAAGCGGAATAATAGTGATATAACAGTCTAGTGAGGAAATGGCCCATGACACTGGCTACGCACATACGGCTGCTTAAACGTCAATTGATCTTAACTGCTCTTAACTTCTAAAATATGCTAAGCATATCTGTAATCTAATGAAATAATTGGTGAGTTTAATGCATTGTTATAAAATTTTAGTAAATATTTTCTTTTACATTTTGAATTCTGCTATCTGCCTAGTCTTTCAAGTCAGCCATCATATATTATGAAGCCACACTCAATTTCCGCACTAGACTGTTATAGTGCTATTATTCCACTTTCAACCTCCTATGGAATCCTGGGGTTTGTAGTTTAGGGAAGGGCCTTTAGAATTCTCAGCCGGAGAGCTCCTTGGCCTCAGAAAACTGCAAACTCCAGGATTCCATAGGAGGTTGAAAGTGGAATAATAGTGCTATAACACCCTAGTGTGGAAATAGGGTTTCTCTGTTCCTCTGCTAATACTGAGTTTCCCATAGGACTAATCGCCTGGTAACTGACACCTGCCCACACTTACCTTGAGAATGAAGGTTTCATTAACACATGATATGTCCAATGTCACCCAGTGGGCTTCCGTGGCTGAGCATGGAATCAGCGCCTGGTCTCCAACCCTCCAACCAACCCGCAAACCATTAGCCTTAGCCTTGCAAAAAGTGGGAAATGAGTTGAAAATGCACACAGTTACAGTTCCCAGGGAGGTACTTATTGCACTTTAAACAAGAAGGCTTTGCTTTTTCTGTTGAACAAGTAAAAAGAAATTGATGCAACAGTTCCTCCCCACAGCTGCTGTGTTTGCAGTAGGGACTTTTCTGAATGCAAAGTCTGCACCCTCCATCCCTGAGCTCAAATCCCACTCCCACTTCCAGACCTCTTTTAGTTTCCTGCTGACAGTTAGACCAAAGAAGTTAAAAGAAGAACCCTAGTTGTTTGGACGGCAGCCTAACCAGCCACAAAAGAACTCACCTTTCCTTATTATCAGAACCACAAGTGGCCAGGCGTGAATGTGGTTGGAGTCCTTCTCCTCCCCACATCAGGAAAGGGACATTTCAGTGCGTCCTGGAAACAAAAATTATGCAGCCCTTCTGCCCCAATTCTTCAGACCCCATGCAGATGGGCCAGGAGGCAGGTGAGGTGGAAGCCTCCAGGATGATGGGACATCCAGCCTTCAAGTATGTCAACAGCAACAGCCTTGAGGTTCTCAGTCCAACACCAAGGACCCCACTGGCTCTCAGGAGCAAGTCCCTTTCTCGGTGTTGACAGTCTTGCATGTGGCTAATGCTTGGAGGGGAGAGAGTGTGAGCCAGTGGGCGCAGGCCTTGGGGATCTCCCTGCTCTGGGGACCTGTGGGGAGGAGGCAATTAGAAGGGAGGGATCGATGAGATCTCAGAGGGCAGATCCCCCCTTGGGGCTGTTCCCTGGCAGGCAGGATGATGGAGCCAAGCACAGCAAGGGATGTTCCTTAGTTGTCTTTTGATAGTGATTCTTATTCCTATTTTTATATTTATTAATATCCTGCCTTCTTCTCAACAGTGGTAAACAATATTAAAATAGTACAAATTAAAACACCCTTGAGAGTATAAATATAATTTTTAAAGAAAACAGCTCAACTGTTTATAAAGTTAAAAATCATAAAAGGCATCAAGTACATATAAAAAAATATTGTTCTTCTTTTGTTTTAAGGTTGGTTAGGGAACCAGCATGGCGTAGCAGCTTTAGCAGTGCAACTACAACCCTGGAGACGAGGTTTGATTTCCCGCTCAGCCCTGGAAACCCACTGGGTGGCCCTAAGGGGCATCACACACTCTCAGCCCCAGAAAATACCCTTGATCCGCTTGCCTTGGAGTCACCATAAATCAGAAACGACTTGAAGACACAACAACACCATCAAAACTCCTCTACGAGGACTGGGATGTTTGGGAGTGGCAGGCCAAGGCATCTGGAGGGCACCAAACTGAGGCAAAACTCATTTAGGTTTAGAAGGTGGGGTGGGCAAAGAATCATAGAATTATAGAATCATAGAGTTGGAAGAGACCCAAGGGGCCATCGAGTCCAACCCCCTGCTATGCAGGAACACCCATCAAAGCATTCCCAACAGATCCCCATCCAGCTTCTGCTCAAATACCTCCAAAGGAGAAGACTCCACCACGCTCCATGGAGGCAGCATCTTCCAGTGCCGGACAGCCCTGACCATCAGGAAATTCTTCCTGAGGTTCAGGTGGAATTGAGATGCGAATGTAATGTGACCTATGTACAAAGTGTAAATGCAGGGAAATTAGTATATGCTCTGGAGACTCGGAATACTGACGTTACTCTGAGTATGAATGACATTAAATACCGAATAAATATAGGGATAGACTGGGAAAAGTTGGATCAATTATTAAAATATAATGAACAAATTCGGAGGCATTTACAGGAACATGCATGGAACTCTAAGAAAGAGTTTGTAAGGGTACAATTCGAAAATGGAGAATTTCAAAGGATTGCAGATGAAGAAAGCAAACAGACTGAACACCATTGGTATGACATATTTAAGGGGTATTCTCCAAAAGCAACTGCCTTTTTACATGTGCTGATTCACCTATTGTATGGTTGATGTTGATTATGGTATGTATAATCATATGGATACTATGTTTAATCAAGCGAGTGAAAAGATTTGAAAGGGACTTTGAGGTCATAAAGGAAGAAATGCATAAACTCTGAAAATCAGATGATGGAATTATGGTGATATTATTCTGCTGTTATTATTATTATTATTATTTTCTCTTTCTCCATGTAATCATTATACAATCATGTTATTTCAATCATATGTAATCTTTATATATCTATTTTTGGTATACCTATTCTATTGTTATACCTATCAGAGATATTATATCCTGCTCACAGCGCCAAGATGGGTATATAGAGGGGGAATTTTGGACCCCTTGTTGTTGGCTCTCCACCGCGGCTACGGAGGTCATCCATTCCTTTTAACAGCGCCTGATCAACGTTCAGCCAAAAGGACCGTTTGTGAGTATGTCTTGTATGAATGAGTGTGTGAAAGAGAACTCTCTTGATACTTATGTGATTTTGTATTTCATGTCTTAATAAATGTTACATGCATAGTGGTTAAAATCCAGATCTGGTTTCCCACATGTCTCTATTGAAAATCCAATAGTCTGGGGTGGCTGAATTTCTCCCTGGATCAAAAGGACACCTCGGTGCATGACAGAATCTCCTTTCCTGCAGCTTGAATCCACTGCTCCTTGTCCTGGTCTCTGGAGCGGTAGAGAACAAGCCTGCTCCCTCCTCCACATGACATCCCTTCAAAAGAGTGGACTGTAGGCCACACGTGACCCTAGGACTTTTTTGTGGGCCCCACAGTAAAAAATAAAAAAAAATCAGATGATTTCCTTCATTTTTGGGCCCCAAACTACCCCAGGAGGTAAGGTGGTATTTTTGCCACGTCTGTTTCCTGAGGCCATTTTAGGCCCAGGAGAGGCCTTTTTGAAAACAGGAAGCCACTCTTCCTGTCCCCAACTACCTTTCACAGATTGAGTATCCCTTATCTGAAATGCTTGGGACCAGAAGGGTTTCATATTTAGGATTTATTTTATTTTATTTTTGGATTTTGGAACAGCTGTGTTTGCAGATACGTGAAATACAGTAACGTACGGCAGTGATCTAGACTTGAGTCATTTGACTTAAACTTGACTTGAAGTCAAAGTCACTTCAGTGAGTCGACTTGGGCTCAACTTGGCAATAAATGATGGACTGACTCGACTCAACCTGTCTATTTTTAGCGACTGACTTGCTGCCCTTGGCAGCCCAACCTCTCCCTCCAGCCTTTTCCCAATTAGCACTCAGGGAACTTTATGGTGATGATTCCATTAGACTTGCTCATGGTCCCTGTCCCCACTTCTCCCTTCGTTCCTGGATTTTGAGGAGCCCCTTCTGCCAAGTAGGAACACATGACTAAGGCACTCCTGTATGACGCCCACCCATCCTCCATTTAAAAACATGCCAAGACACCTCAGTACAAGTTCTACATCTGTATTTGAAGTTGTTGAAGAACTATGTCTTCATGTTGCTGTTGAAGGCTAGATTTATCTCTGGATCTACCGTCCTGCTGAAAATGGCAGAGAAAGCAGCATGTCTGCCACTGTTTAACTAACCAGATGGGAAGTTCTGGGTCTTCAAGGAGCCTTGCTGAGTCACTTATTCAACCAGTTCATATTAGTGGGGTTATGGTTAGCATTGGAAACTGTAGTGATACATGAGGATTGGAAATAGCTATCAAACAACGTGTAGATGGTGTGCTCACTTCCAAGCCTCCCATATTCTACTTGGTGAATAAACCTCACGTTAGTTTGGTGGATGCTGCTTTTCCTGTTCAAACAAATTTGGAATGCAGATCTCTTAGCTTGCATTGGTCCCAAGGAGACTTATCATTCATTGGAGGTGGTAAGATAAGCAGTCAGCACATCCCCCAATTTGGTATGGCTTAATTGGGAAAATAAATTAATTGGCAGATATGTTTAATTAGGATAAATATAAATCATACATCTTATGGCTGAGAAGCCATGTGGAGACGGTACAATATCTGCACAGCAAACCAAAAGGTGACCTCAGCGTGGTCAGGTCATAAGTTCACTGAGAATTAGCCAAGAAAGCCCGACTCAATGGCTCTAAGCTCATCCTCTCAATGAAGACAATAGTCAAGCCAGATGAAGCTGGGAAGCACCCCTGTTGTGTGCATTTCCTATTGAAACCTTCCAAAGTCCTCCTTCCCAGCACCTAAGAATCTTCCAGATTCCAGAGTGGGAATAACAGCCATCAATGTATTTGTCACCTACATGCTCAAATCATCAACATTTTTCCTTCACATGTTAGGAACATCAACCCATTCCAGCCACCGTTTGTCCATCCTGCAACCTTCACTGTTTGCCCAGGTAGAGGGCCATGGACACCTCATGCTTTCATGGCAGGTTTTTGGGTATGAAGGACCCCAATTTTGGGTATGTCCTTGCAGAACATTTATTTCAGGCATCTACTCTGTCACCCTGATATTCTACCGTCTTTGGACACAAGCCTGAGCCACACCTATTTTCTTCATCTCTCTCTCTCTGGAACAGTAAATATTGCCCACTATACCCTTAATTCTCCACCATCCACCTTTCCTCCCTGTTTTTCAGTTAGCCATTTGTGAGTGTGTGCATGAGTGTCAATCTTTGTGTGTGTGTTTGACTCCCCCCCCATAAAACACATGTTAGAGACAATTTTTAAGTCTTTGGCTGACTTTATTGCAGTTACCCCAATAAACATTGGTGAAAAGTTCCTGCCAGTTACTTCTCCTCTTGCAGCCTCTTAATTTGATTTAATTTATTGCCCATTTTTACGTTTAATTGTGCATTCTGATAGAGGAGCTCACACTGTCTGTTGCATTTGGGGTAACAGGTAGACGGGCTAAATGGGAAGATCACAGAAAGCTCACCCTTCAAAAGTAGCATTTCAGTCACAAGTTGTCTTTGCAAAGATGCAATACTTAGTTGTTTTAACTTATTGATGAAAGAATCAAAGAGAGATGATTTACTTAAGGCAGGAACATACCATAAAGCCAAGATTATGGCTGAATCTTACCAAGGAACAAAACACTTCCTGAAAACCTATCTGGAGTACCATGTTTACGGGTCCCTGATTGTGAAATCTCCACGCATTGAACATTTCAGTATGAACATTTCAGTATACCTCAGCTCTGTCGCCCATTCAAAATGGTTTTTCACTGAATGGATTTTAATTGGTTAATAATTGTAGATCATTGCTGTTCACAAAAGCAGCTATTTAGCTGCAAAAAATTGTGCTTCAACCTGAGTTTATTTAAACTTATTAAAACTTTACTTATTAAAAAAAAAAGACATCCCATTTTGGAGGGACCACCACCTGCAAAGGCAATCTGTTCCACTGCTGAAACATTAGAGATTCCTAACTTTTAGGTGGAATCTCATTCTTGTAATGCAAATTCACTGGTTTGTGTCCTAGTCTCTGGAGCAGCAGAAAACAAACTTGCCCCATCTTCTAAGTGACACCCCTTCAGATATTTCAATGTTGCTATCATGTCCTCTCTTATCCTTCTCTTCCACAGACTAAACATATCCTGGACCTCCCTAAGCCACTTAACTTAATCAGGGAGACAACCCCCAAATACTACCTACATGTCTGAGTCATAGAATCATAGAACATAGAATCATAGAGTTGGAAGAGACCCCAGGGGCCATCCAGTCCAACCCCCTGCTATGCAGGAACCCACATCAAAGCATCCCTAACAGATGGCCATCCAGCCTCTCTGTAAAAACCTCCAAGAAGGAGGAGACTCCACTCACACTCCATGGAGGCAGCAGATTCCACTGCCGGACAGCCCTGACTGTCAGGAAGTTCTTCCTGAGGTTCAGCTGGACTCTCCTTTCCTGCAGCTTGAATCCATTGCTCCTTGTCCTGGTCTCTGGAGCAGCAGAAAACAAGCCCTCTCCCTCCTCTACATGGCATCCCTTCAAATATTTAAACACGGCTATCATGTCCCCTCTTAACAAGGCAAAGGCAAACTCCCTCTGAACAAATCTTGCCAAGAAAGCCCTGGGAGAAGTTCACTTTGGGGTCACCATAAGTTAGAAATGACCTGAAGACACAGAAGAAGAACTCACGCTGGGGTCCCAACTGCCTCCGGGGACCTGAGATGTTTTTAGTTGGAGATGTCAAAGACCAAAGTACAGACTTTTGGGAACGCAAAGCCTGAATGCAAAACCCTCCATCTCCGAGCTGCAGTCCCTCTCCCACTTCCAGACCTCTTTTAGTTTCCTGCTGCCAGTTAGACCTCCGCCAAAGAATTTAAAAGAAGACCCTGGTCCCTTGGAGGACAGCCCAATCAGCCACAAGGGGACTCACCTTTCCTTGTTATTGGGCCCACAAGTGGCCTGGCATGAAAGTGGTTGGATTCCTTCTCCTCCCCACATCAGGAAAGGGAAATTTTAGTTCACCCTGGAAACAAAAATTACTCAGCCCTTCTGCCCCAATTCTTCAGACTCCATGCAGATGGGTCAGGAGGCAGGTGAGGAGGAAGCCTCCAGGATGATGGGCTGTGCAGCCCTCAAGCGTGTCAACAGCAACAGCCTGGAGGTTCTCAGTCCAACACCAAGGACCCCTCTGGCTCTCAGGAGCAAGTCCCTCTCTCTGCGTTGACAGTGTTGTATGGGAGGAAGTGTGAGCTAGCTAGTGAGTGAAGGTCTTGGGGATATTCCTGCCCTGGGAACCCACGGGGAGGAAGGCAATTAGAAGCAAGAGATCAGCAGTGGGGGATCTCAGAGTGTGGATCGTCCCTGGGGTCTGTTCCCTGTGAGGCACAATGACAGAGCCAAACACAAGAAGGGATGCTCCTTAATTGTCTCTTAGTTTTGCCTTTCTCTCAACAGTGGGACCCCTGGCAACTAACAATATTAGAATGGTACAAATTAAAACATGCATGAAAGTTTAAATATGAAGAGAGTACAAATATGTTTTTAAAAAAAAAAAAAAAAAACCCACAATCATCCTGTTTTACAATTAACCTGTTTATGATTCTTATTTCCTCATGACACTGTTATAGCACGATGATTCCACTTGCAACCTCCTATGGAATCCTGGGGTTTGCAGTTTCAGGAGGGGCTGTCCGGCCTGTCCCGAAACTGCAAACCCCAGATTCCATAGGAGGTTGCAAGTGGAATCATAGCGCTATAACAGTGTCGTGCGGAAATGACCAAAGTTAAAAACATTACATATTAGAATCATAAAATGCATTAAAATACATTTAAGTACTATAGTTGTTGTTATGTGCCTTGAAGTCATTTCCAATTTACAGTGACCCTAAGAGAGGGCTTTCCAAACAGCGTGCCGTGGCACATTAGTATGTTGCCTGAAGATTGTGGGTGTGTCACCTACAATCTTGGAAATAGATGTTATTATTTATAAATCATATAAATCATGTATTTTTAAAAACATATGAGTGGTTTTCATGAGATATGTTGTGTTCCCATACATTTTGCCATTACAATTTATGTATGTATCTGTATCTCTTATAAGGGGTTAGTTTAACCTCTGGTTTGCTAGTAGAACTGAATTGCTGTGTTGCAAATTGATGCATGTCTAAAAAGTATGTCACTGACGTGAAAAGTTTGGAAAGCTCTGCCGTAAGGTCAAGCTATCATAGCTTTTTCTGGGGCTCAGTGTGACTTGCCCAAGGTCATTCGGTGGATCTCAAGGACCAGGCGAGGAATCGACCCCTGGTCTCCAGAGTTGTAGTCCAATACTAACACCATGACAAATGCCATGTCTCTAAATCAACCTTAAAATAGACTTACACAAATGCGTGGGACCAGCGCTGTTTCGTATTTTGGAATTTTTTAGCATTCTTTGGAGATTTCTAAAGAGAGGCTAAAAGGCCATCTGTCAAAGGGGCTGCTGGGATTGTGTCTTCCTGAACAGCAGAGGAGAATGAACTGGATGGTCCTTGGGGTCTCTTCCAGCTATAGGATTCTATGATTCCATTATCTATGGCCCTTTTCGCATGGGGTTAAAAAAATGGTGTAGAGCGACCTCTGACGGAGGTTGACTACACCGTAACGTGGATTGGGGTGGACTACTTTTGTGTAGTTCTGCACCCCAATCCGCGCAGGGGCGACCGGAAGTGACGGCGCCGTGTGCTTTTTGAAAACCACTTGTCTTGTGGTTTTTAAAAAGCACGGGGCGTGCAGCCCCATGCAGCCCCATCGCAGTGCCCGGTGTGGATTTGCAGGTGCACGCAAGTGCGCACCTGCAGACCGGCCGGGGGGCAGGCTTCCGGCTGGTGAGCTTCTCTGGTTGGCGGAGAGCCTCCGCCAGCCGGAAGCCGCCACTTTGGACACCGCGGGACACCACAGGACGCCGCCGCGTGTGGAGCAGCGAACTCGCACTGCTCCACGTTGCGATGGCTCCAGGTAAACTCCATTTTGGTGTGTTTTCAGGCGTGGCTTCCTCTGCGTGTGAAAAGGGCCTCAATGGACCTACCCCTTCCACAAGGCGGAAGTATAATCCCTTCTTCATTCTCTCCAGCAACTTCTCCAGGTCTCCTTGCAGAACGATGCTTTCAAACCAGGCAAAAGAGGCCCAGGCACTCAGTGAGGGGGAGACTACTGGGGTCCTCTGCAGTGACCCCTAATGTCTACACTAGGCAGAACTGTGGGGGGACGACAAATTCTTTGGAACTTATCACTACCTGGCCAAGCAGTGAAGGAATGAGGGATCTGGGTCCTGTTTGAGTCTTGATGCATTACTGCCACTTTTTTGGACTGGGGGTACCTCCTCCAAGTCCAGGCAAAGCACTTAAACCCAAAGTGAGAAGTTAGGGCAAACTGGATGGTATTTATCTATCTAGAGAGAAGAGACAAAGTGATGTGCTTCAGACTAAGAGTCTGAGGGTAGTATTAGAGCAGCAGAGTGACGGCTTATGTCCAGAGTACTACGAACTTTTTGGCTCAAATTTAGGGTTTAAATACTTTTTTTCTGCCTTGAGGGGGAAGGTGTTAATGGCTATATGGAAGGATAGACTGTGGAAGCCAGAGCAAATGAATGGCCTTAGTATTAGGTGACAAAGGGTTGTTGGGAATTGGGGTAGCTCCATAATGGCAGGACAGCTGAGGGGATAAAAGGGGAGTTTTGGTGGACAAAGAGCATGTAGAGGAAGGAGAGGGCTTGTCTTCTGCTGCTCCAGAGACCAGGACAAGGAGCAATGGATTCAAGCTGCAGGAAAGGAGATTCCACCTGAACCTCAGAAAGAACTTCCTGACGGTCAGGGCTGTCTGGCTGTGGAATCTGCTGCCTTGGAGTGTGGTGGAGTCTCCTTCCTTGGAGGTTTTTGAGCAGAGGCTTGATGGCCATCTGTCGGGAGTGCTTTGAGGGTGTTCCTGCATGGCAGGGGGTTGGACTGGATGGCCCCTGGGGTCTCTTCCAGCTCTACATTTCTATGATTCTATGATTCTATGAAAGCAAAAGGGTCGAAGAGAATCAGTCATTCTGTGCATACAGTTCCAAGTGCTAAAGTTTCTAAAGGTTGAGTCATTGGAGGACATTTTCAAGTCCATTATCAGCAGAGCTTCCCTGACTGTGACCTAGCCACGCCCTGAGGTCCCAGTCTGACCTAGTTTTGCAATCCAGATGTGCAGCTTATTGCTTTTCTCAGTCATGGGAGGATATAATTTACATTTCACGCCAGTTAATATTTGCCAATTAAATCATATCATGGAGAGGAGTGTGGAGGGCAAGCTAGGCCCGCTTTTTTTCTCCCAGTCTGGAGTGGCAGCATCCATTCAACCCTCTTATATCACCCTGGCTCCCTCCCTCCTTCTTAGACAACTCAGCTTTCCCTTTAAAACCACCACCTTAGGGGATAACAGGGGAAAAGCTCTCCATCGTTATTCACAAAGGATTGGTAACCTGTGGTAGCATGTTCTTATAAAAGTAAAACTAGAGAAAAATACTCTGTTGAGATAGACATTATAAAAATAGCATGTAATATTCATTAAAATAATAAACAGAGAAAGAGGTATGGGGTGTCACAAATGTAACCAAACAAAATAATACATTCCAAATGAAATCTAACTAATTTCTCCAAATCACCACAGCAATCAAGAACAGAACTTTCACACAGAGAGAGACCTTTGGCTCTCATTAGCACAAAGGTGTAATTCCCCAACTCATGGTCCCACTTTCTGCCCCACTCAGAAGTGATTTGGCTTCTTCTGTGCCTCTGACTCGGCCACTGAGAAGACAACCCTCCTTCATGGAACCCCCTTGGTTGACTGAAGGCTCTGACTTAAAGTTCTCTCCAAGAATGTCACTGAAGAAAGCACAGCATCCAATTCACCCTCCCAATTTATATGACTTCTCCTGGCTCACCCACAGCCCCTCCCTCTTACTGGGCCTGGGTTTCACTCAGACAGAGGCAATCTGGTTGTATGTTCACCTGTCGCCAGGGCTCCTCTGCTGGCCACAACCCCAGCCTCTGTCACAGGGAGTGGACAGCCTGGTAAAGTTCTCTTTTAAAATAGATCTTAAAAGCCTTATCGAATGAAAAAAGCTTAGCCTGCTGGCAAAAGGAAAACAAAGAGGTGGACATACTTGGCCTCCAGGGGGAAAATGCCAGAGGCTCGGGGCAGCCTCTACAAAGGCCCTGAAACCAGATTTTAGCCTCCCTTCCAGCAGTCCAGCCATTTTCTCAGGGCTTCCTTGACCTCTTTGTTGCGGAAGCTGTAGATGAGGGGGTTGAGCATGGGGGTGATGACACAAAACATCGTGGAGATGAGGATATTGATCTCCTGGGAGTAGCCAGCGCTTGGTCTGCTGTAGTTGACGAAGCCATTCCCCAGGTAGAGGGTGACCACAGTGAAGTGGGAAGAGCAAGTGGAGAAGGCTTTCCGTCTGCTGCCCTGTGAGCGGATCTGCAGAATGGAGGCAGGATGTAGAAATAAGACAACAGGATGAGGAGTAAGGGGACTAGGGCCACAAAGACACTTGTGATGTGAGTCGCCAACTCGTTTGCTCGTATATTGCTGCAGGCAATTTCCAGTAAGGGTGGAACATCACAGAAGATGTGATGAATCTGGTTGACTCCACAAAAGGACAGCTCAGAGGTCATGGCAGTATGGATGGCTGAGTCCAGGAACCCCCAGACCCATGCGGCTACAGTCAGTTGGAGGCACACCCGGGGACTCATGAGGTGAGGGTAGTGCAAAGGCCGACAGATGGCAGCGTAGCGGTCATAAGCCATGATGGCCAGCAGAGTGGGCTCACAGCCAGCAAACCCAACCAGGAAGAAAGTTTGTGTCAGACACTGGTTGTAGGAGATGGTGTGTTGCTGACGTAGGAAGTTCACCAGGATCTTTGGCACTACGACAGAGGAGAGGCAAACATCCAGGCAGGAGAGATTGCTGAGGAAAAAGTACATGGGGCTGTGAAGGTGGGAATCCATCAGGACAAGGGTTATGATCATGAGGTTGCCCATCATGGTGATCAAGTAGGTGCCAAGGAAGATCACAAAGAGGAAGAGTTGGTTGCCTGTTAGTTTGGAGAAGCCCAAGAAGATGAACTCGCTCACCTGCGTTTGATTGCTGGCATCCATGTGGAAGCAAAGATGTACCTGAGGGGGTAGAAAAGGAGACATGTGAGGGAAGTCCAAGGCTTTCAGTGAGCACCCTCAAAGGCCTAGAATCATAGAGTCTGAAGGGGCCACAAGGGGAATATGGGCCAACACATTCTTCCAAGCAGGAACACACAATGAAATCACCCCCTAAAAATGAGCACCCATCCTCCATTTAAAGACATCCCAAGTTGGAGAGTCCACCACCCTCACCAGCAATTGGTTCCACTGCTGAAACATTAGAGGTTCCTAATTCTTAGGTGGAATCTCGTTCTTGTAATACTAATCCACTAGTTTGTGTCCTAGTCTCTGGAGCAGCAGAAAACAAGCATGCCCCTTCTTCTAAGTGACATTCCTTCAGATATTGGGGGATGATTGGAGTTTCAGCCCCAGAGAAACACAGCTGGAAAAACCAGACTTCAGCAAGCCAACAGCAGCAACCTTGGTCCCCAATAAGGATACTCACACAAGGAGGATTTTCTTCCAAAACAGGAGGCACTTTATCTTGCAGCAAAGTTCCATTATATACAAAACATAGAGTAGACTGACATGAGCTTGCACCAGGCACCGGGTTTGGTCAAGAGACAAATACATACTGGTGTTGCTTTGTTATATACATATCTACAACCTGTCTACAATCAATCAGATAAGGGTTTGCACACCTCCTTCTACCATCTGCACATGACCCCAGTCTCTTATGCAACCTTGCAATTACATGCAACATCTTTGCAGTGGGCTGATCATTTTCCTAGGGTTCCCTGCCTGGAATCCCTGATATCAACATGGCTCTCACGTCCCCTCATCACCTTCTCTTTCCAGGCTAAACATATCCTCGAGCTCCCCAAGCCGCTCCTCAGGGGCTTCATGGTTTCCAGCCCTTCCACCATTTGGGTTGCCCTCTTCTGGACACATTCCTGCTTGTCAACATCATTCTTGAGTTGTGGTTTGCCAGAAATGGACACTGGATTCCAGGTGAAGTCTGAGTAAAGTAGGACAGAATGGTGTGAAGGGTGGCTATTGAACTGGCAATAAGAAATTGGCATATTTGTAGGACCAAGCTGAGCTGTATTTATGTTGCTTGGTTTCTGCTGAATGGGAACTGGTCAATAGATGCCTTCTTTGCCAGCTACAGCAAGGGCAGATTAAGGTGGAGGGGATCCTAGAATCCTTTCTTTCCTGTACGTGTGTGATCTCTTCTGGGCATTGTGGTAGAACAATTAAACAAATAAAACAAGTAAACAGTTGAATAGACAGCTGCACAAAAACATGACATCTGAAGCTGTTTTCAATTCTGAAGCTTGAGTGGGAGTAACAGCCTGATCCCACAAAGTTTTACTCAATTAATCAAGTTGCACACAAAAAGCTGGGGATGAAGAAACATTGACAGATTCAGAAACTGTCCGGGGCAGAAGAGGAAGCCAATGGCCCCTTTCTATCAGCCCTGGGCTCTCAATCCTTCAGTGAAAGATTAGGAGCAATTGCATGGATTGAACTATTGCAGTCAACCTGTTGGGAGGTGAGCATTACTCAGGTGATTGCCCTATGGAATCTTTGTATTAGCAGAGTTGCAGAGAATAAGTTTCCCAGTTCGAGTGTGGCTTCTTAGATATGATGGCTGACTTGAAAGACAAGGCAGACAGCAGGTTTCAAAATGTAGAAGAAAACATTTACTAACAAAGATTTATAATGATACATTCATTTTCAATCAGATTCACCAAATAATTAGTTTAAACATATGCCTAGCACATTTGAGAAGTTATAGTTAAGAGATCTGTTGATAGTTAAGCAGCAGTTAGCTCAGTAGGTAGAAGAATAAGCCAGAGCCAGAGTATAGAATGAATGCAGTCAAAGGAGACAGCATTCTTAGGCCATTTCTGCACTGAACTGTTATAGTGCTTTGATTCACATTCAACATCCTGATGGAATCCTGGGGTTTGCAGTTCCAGAAGAGGCCGGTGGCCCCCCCCTGAAACTGCAAACCCCAGGATTCCATAGGACGTTGCAAGGGGAAATAACAGCGCTATAACAATCCAGTGCAGAATGGGTCCTAGATATGCCTCTGCAAAAGAGTCAATAATTCTGCTACCCAGAAAGGTGGGGGCTGGAATGAGAAGAGACTGTCCGAAAAAGGGCTTGTTATATGGGGAACAATGACCACGGATACCACTTGACTGCCACAATATCAGTGGAATGAAAAGATAGCACAAATAGGTAGTGGGAAAGCAGCATTATTGGAGCCGTTCACAGGTACCGGTATTTCCCGTGAATGAAAAGAGGCCACTAGATAACAATGGGAGAGCAATCTGGCAATGAGAGACTGATGGTGTCACTTGATAGGGAGAGACCAAAAAAGAAAAAGAAAAAAAGGGGAACTAAGGCAAATCATGCATCAAACTAACATGCAATAAAGCCCAAAAAAATCATAATAGGCTTAGGCATTTCTGCACTAGACTGTTATAGGCTATTATTCCACTTACAACATCCTAGGAATCTAGGAGTTTGCAGTTTAGGGAGGGGCTGGCCAGCCCCTCCCAAAACTGCAAACTTCTGGATTCCATAGGATGTTCCAAGTGGAATCATCAGCACCAGAACAGTCTAGTGCAGAAATGGCCTTAGTATTGTTTAGTAGAACTTAAAAGGGGAGGCAAGCCCCAAGTATTACCTCTCTGCCTGAGTCATAATTTTATTAATCTTTGCAAAAAAATTTTCATCCATTTCTATTGCACATTTAAGTGTCTCCTAACAGATAAACCAAGTATCATTAAGAGGGTGTTCCTGGGAATTTGTTGAAGAGGGGCGTAATGAATCTTGGTCTCCCACCCTCTGTAAATATTACAATAGAAAAATAAATATGACAGAGACCCCTGCTAATCCATCTCCACATGGACAAATGGGATTTTTGTAAGGAATTCCCTGGAAACGGTCATGAAAGCACAGCAGAGTGAATGACGTTAAGCTGAGCCTTAGTAAAAACCACACAATATTCAGAGATGGTCCCATTTTCAAGAGAGTTTGCAGCCTAACCAACCACAAAAGGACTCACCTTTCCTTGTTATCAGAACCACAGGTGGCCAGGTGTGAATGTGGTTGGATTCTTCTCCTTTCCCCCTCACATCCACAAAGGGAAATTTTAGTTCACCCTGGAAAGAAAAAAATTGAAGAGGCCCCAGAGGGAAAGGGGGTAAGTTAGTTGGAAGCTTCCGGGATGATGGGCCATCCAGCCCTCAAACTTGTCAAGAAGAACAGCCTTGAGGTTCTCAGTCAACACCAAGGACCCCACTGGCTCTCCGAAACCAGTCCCTCTCTCTGTCTTGACAGTCTTGCATGTGGCTAATGCTTGGAGGGGAGACAGTGTGAGCAAATGAGCCCAGGCCTTGGGGATCTCCCTGCTCTGGGGACCCGTGGGGAGGAAGGGATCAGGGAGATCTCAGAGGGCAGATCCCCCCTCGGGGCTGTTTCCCAGCAGGGACAATGACGGAGCCAAGCACAGGAAGGGAAGTTCCTTAATTGTCCTTTAGTTCTTGTTGTTATTGTTCTTATTCTTATATTTATTTTTATTCTGCACTTTTCTCAACAGTAGGACTCAAGATGGCTAATGACATTAAAATAGTAAAAGTTTAACATCCATGAGAGTATAAAGATAAAATTTGAAACAACAACAACTAAACTGTTCATAAAGTTAAAAACCTTGCATATTACAATTATAAAATGTGTTAAAATACATTTAAATACTACTGTTGTTGCTGTTGCTGCTGCTATGTGCCTTCAAGTTACTACCAAGGCCATTTCCCACTAGGCTGTTATAGCACGATGATTCCACTTGCAAGATCCTATGGAATCTTGGGGTTTGCAGTTTCGGGAAACTGCAAACCCCAAGGTTCCATAGGATCTTGCAAGTGGAATCATCTCGCTATAACAGCCTAGTGCAGAATCATCCCAACTCATGGTGACCCTAAGGAGACCGTATCACAGTTTTTTCTGGAGCTCAAAGGATGTGATTTGCGCAAGACCACTCAGTGAGTTTCCAGGGCAGAGGACGAAATTGAACCCAGTCTCCAAGGTTGTAGTCCATTGCTAAAACCATGACGCTATGCTGCTTCTCTAAACCAAACTTAAAATAGACTTGCAGAAGTGCTTGGGACCAGAAGTGGTTTGTATTTTGTATTTTATGTTATATTATTTCATTTGGATTTTGGAATAGCTATTTTTACGTATACATTTTACGGGAGATCTCCAGGGAGCCTGCAGATGAATGAGCAGGAGTGCCACAGTCTTTGTTTCTCTCCCAAGCACTGTACTTAGATTCCCACCATTTCACAGATCCTCTTGTCTCTTTCCAGCCTCAGATTTCATTTGTCCACTACTTGTGTTGTCTATGGCCCTTTCCACATGTGTGTGTGTGTGGGAAATGAGCGAAAATGCCCGAAAATGGAGCTTACCAGCAGCTGAGCAAGTCCATCGCCACGTGGAGCAGCGCGAGCTCGGGGCTCCACACTCCTCCGGCATCCCAAATGGTGGCTTCTGGTTGGTGGAGGCTCTCCACCAACTGGAGAAGCTCACCAGCTGGAAGCCCTCCCCTGGCAGATCTGCAGGCATGCACTTGCACACACCTGCAAATCTGCTTCTGAGCCTGGCGACAGAGCGGCATGGGGTTGTGCGCTCCCTGGTTTTTAAAAACCTCTGAAAAGAGGTTTTGAAAAACCACACTGCGCAACCAGCTCTGGTCGCTCCTGCGTTGATTGAGCTGTGGAACTACAAAAAGTAGTCCATGCCAGTCCACGCTATGGTGCAGAAGACCTCCGTTGGAGGTCGCTCTACACCATTTTAAAATACTAATGTGGAAAGGGCCTTTGAGATGTGAGGCTGGAGAGAGACTGAGGGTCTGAGAGATGAACAAGCAGAAACACGATAGCCACTGCCTCAAAGCTGCCAGCCAAACGTTTCAGGTTTTGGAGGTTTTTGGATTTCTGGATAAGGGATGCTGAACCTGTATCAAGAGCAATCCTGCTTCTGAACCAAACATCAATGATATCAGTAACAGAAGTAAAGCAAGCATAAAAATAACAGCAGGCGGTATGGCGTTCTTTCTTGCTTCTTAGCAACATGTTTTACACATTGCTTTTAATAATGGCCTCACATCTATTGTTGGTCCCAACTCAAGGAAAGCCACTGGGGTCAGTGGGGCTTACCCTAGTTTTTGGTATCACTTAAACTTTAAAACCGGGGGGCAATGAAGGGCAATGTGTTTATTTCCCTTGAGACCAACCCAAACAATTCCAGGCTGTATTTTAATTCTTTAATTACTGATAGTTGCTTTTTACCCATGTCTATTTTAATTCTTGTTTCTTGTTTTTCAAATAGATCTTTATTAACTTTATGCTGTCTCTTCACTAATAACACTCCCACTCTGAAAGACACAGTGGTACACAAATCAATATTTATGCACTTTGCGCAGTTACAATGCACAAATTTAAAATGTTGAAAAAGATGCTTCACAGAGTCCTTGGAAGCCCAACCTTACTTTTCCTCCATCCAGTTTTTAAAAGTGTCTCCTGATTATTACAAAATTTGTATTTCTTTCTTTCCTTTAATCATTTGGAGTTTATCGGTTCATCAAAATTGATTACCAGATCTTGTGTGTTTTGATTTTGGTTGCATCCAGTTGCTGCAAGAAAGACAAGAATTAGTTAATTAGATAGATAGATAGATAGATAGATAGATAGATAGATAGATAAAGGCAGTCAATCAGGCAGTCAGGTAGACAAGTATAGATTTAGATGGTTAGGTAAGGGCAAGCAAGCTCCCTAGCCAAATGCTTCATTGAAATAGTGGCCCTTGACCTGACTCAATCACTGTCTATGGTTCTCTGGCCTTCTTTCTGAATCAATGGTCATTGACTTGGCCATAACCAGACCTTCAAGAAATGTGCCTCTCTGTGGTCTTGGAAGACTAGCTATTTGTTGCTGTTGCCACTTTCTGCTCCTTTTGTTGTTGCTGTGGGACATCAAGCTGGCTTCAACTTATGGCAATCCTCCGAATGAGATATTTCCAAGAGCCACTTTCATCGATGGTCATGACAAGGCCTTGCAAACTTAGGGCCTTGGCTTTTCCCTTTACTGAATCTATCAGTCCATAACAGGCATTATCCATGAGTCTCATTGTCCCATAAAATCTCCAAAGTATGACAGCATCATTTTAATCCTTTTGGCTTCTCTTGAAAGTTCAGGCTTGATTTGCTTTCTGACCCATCCTTTGTCTTTTTGGAAGTTCATAGTATCCTTAGTTCTCTCCTCATTTCAAATGAGTTGATGCCCTTCCTGTCAGGTTTTTCATTGCCCAGCTTCCACAACCACACATAGAAATCAGAAATGCATACGAACCAGCTTAATAGAGGAAATTAAATGAAATTTAGCTTGTGGACTGTTGTAGCTTACCAACAGAAAAGATGGCAGGTGGGTTGGAGAAAAGATACTATGCCATAGGCCTGGAAACCATGAAGCCCCGTAAGGAGTGGTCAGGGAGCTGGGGATGTTAATCCTGGAGAACAGAAGGTTAAGGGAGGACATGACAGCCATGTTTAAATATACGAAGGACGGAGCAAGCTTGTATTCTGCTGGTCCTGAGAGTAGGACATGGAGCAATGGCTTGAAATGCAGGAAAAGAGATTCCACCTAAACTCTGTGGAAAAAATCCTGTCAGTAACATCAATTTGATAGAAGAAGATGCTGCCTCAGCGGAGTCTGGTGGAGTATACTTCTTTGGAGGCTTTTAAAGAGAGGCTGGATGGCCATCTGTCAAAGGAAGTGCTTGGATTATGTCTTCCTGAACAGCAGAAGGGGGTTGGAATTGATGGGCCTTGGGGTCTTTTCCAGATCTAGGATTTGGACCTGCACCTTTCACCAGGTGGAAGGATATATCTTTCTCTGTCTGTCCAGCAACTACTCTAGCGCTCTAGCTAGGACAATCCTCCATAAACTGGAGAAAAGAGATCCAGGCAGTCAGTGATGGGAAGACCACCGGGGTCCTGGTGGTGATTTCAAGTGTCTACACCAGGCAGAACTGGAGGGGGGAGGATAAACTCTATGGAACTTATAACCACCTAGTCAACAATGTGGCAGTGAGGGATCTGGGTCCTGTCTGAGTCTTGTTGAAGTCCTGCTGCTGTTTTGGACACAGGAGCTCCTCCTCTGACCCAGGCAAAGCATTTAAACCCAGAGCTAGAAGTTAGGGCAAAGTGGATGATGTTTATCTATCTGGAGAGAAGACACAAAGAGATGTGGCTCAGACTGTCCAACGGTAGTATTAGAATGGGCATCAGCGCAGCAGCCTATATCCAGAGTACTACCAGTACTCAGATTTTTGGCTCAGATTTAGGGTTTAAATACTTTTTTTCTGCCTTGAGGGGGAAGGAGTTAATGTCTCTATGGTGAAGTAGCCCATGTGGTCTGGAGCAAGTTCATGGCCTTAGTATTAGGCGACAAAGGATTGATGGGAATCGTGGTAGCTCCTTAAAGGTAAGGGGACAAAAGAGGAGTTTCAGAGGACAAAGGAAAAGGGTAAAAGACAATCAGTCGTTCTGTGGAGGCAGTTTCAAGTGCTATAGTTTCTAAAGATTGAGTCGTTGGAGGACATTTTCAAGTCCATTATCAGCAGAGCTTCCCTGACTGTGACCTAGCCATGCCCTGAGGTCCCAGTCTGACCTAGTTTTGCAATCCAAATGTGCATCTATAATTTACATTTCATGCCAATTAATATTTGCCAATTAAATCATATCATGGAGAGGGAGCATGGAGAGCTAGCCAGGCTTGCTTTTCTTTTTCCCTGACTGGAGTAGCAGCGTCCATTTAACCTTCTTATATCACCCTGGCTCCCTCCCTTCTTCTTGTACAACTCAGCTTTCCCTTTAAAACCACCACCTTAAGGGATAAAAAGGGCAAAGCTCTCCATGGTTATTCGAAAAGGATTGGTAACCTGTGGTGGCATTTTTTTATAGAAGTAGAACTGAAGAAAAATCCTCTGTTGAGGCAGAAATTATAAAAATAGCATGTAATCTTTACTGAAATAATAAAGAGGGAAAGAGGTGTGGGGTATCACAAATATAATGAAACAAAATAATACTTTCCAAATGATGTCTAACTAATTTCTCCAAATCACCACAGCATTCAAGAACAGAGCTTTCACACAGAGAGAGACCTTTGGCTCTCATTAACACAAAGGTGTAATTCCCCAACTCATGGTCCCGCTTTCTGTCCCACTCAGACATTATTTGCTTTCTTCTGTGCTTCTCACTCGGCCACTGAGAAGACAACCCTCCTTTCAGGGAACCTCCTTTAGTTGACTGAAGGCTCTGACTTAAAGTTCTCCCCAAGAATGTCACTGAAGAAAGCACAGCATCAAATTCACTATATCAATATATATGACTTCTGTTGTCTCACCCACAACCCCTCCTTCTTACTAGGGCTGGGTTTTGTTCAGAGCCAATCTGATTATGATGACCTGTCACAAGGGCTCCTCTGCTAGCTGCAACTTTGGGCTGTCTCACAGGGAGTGTACAGCCTAGGTCTTAAAAGCCTGATGGCAGAAGGAAAACAAAGAAGAGGACATTTTTTTCCAGGAAGAAAATGCCAGTCACCTAGAAGGCCCTGAAACCAGATTCTGGGCTCCCCTCCAGTAGCCCAGCCATTTCCTCAGGGCTTCCTTGACCTCTTTGTTGCGGAAGCTGTAGATGAGGGGGTTGAGCATGGGGGTGATGATGCAAAACATCGTGGAGATGAGGATATCAATCTTCTGGGAGTAGCCTGCACTTGGTCTGTTGTAGTTCAGGAAGCCATTCCCAAGGTAGAGGGTGACCACAGTGACATGAGAAGTGCAAGTGGAGAAGGCTTTCCGCCTGCTGCCTTGTGAGTGGATCTGCAGAATGGAGGCAAGGATGTAGAAATAGGACAGGAGGATGAAGAGTAAGGGAAGCAGGCCCACAAAGATGCTGGTGATGTGATTCGCTAACTCGTTTGCTCTTGTATCACTGCAAGTGATTTCCAGTAAGGGTGGAACATCACAGAAGATGTGATGAATCTGGTTGACTCCACAAAAGGACAGCTGAGACGCCAAGGCGGCATGGATGGCTGAGTCCAGAAACCCCCAGACCCACGTGGCTACAGCCAGTCGGAGACACACCCGGGGACTCATGAGGTGGGGATAGTGCAAAGGCCGGCAGATGGCAGCATAGCGGTCGTAAGCCATGATGGCCAACAGAGTGGGCTCACAACCAGCAAAGCCGATCAGGAAGAAGGTTTGCAGCAGGCACTGGTTGTAGGAGATGGTGTGCTGCTGGTGTAGGAAGTTCACCAGGATCTTTGGCACTACAACAGAGGAGAGGCAAACATCCAGGCAGGAGAGATGGCTGAGGAAAAAGTACATGGGGCTGTGAAGGTGGGAATCCAACAGGACAAGAGTTATGATCATGAGGTTGCCCATCACGGTGGCCAGGTACATGGCTAGAAAGACCATGAAGAGGTAGATTTGGTTGTCTGTTTGGTCAGAGAAGCCCAGAAAGATGAATTCACTCACCTGTGTTTGATTCCTGGCATCCATGTGGAAGCAAAAATATACCTGAAGGGGTAGAAAAGGAGACATGTGAGAAGAACCAAAATCTGTCCATGGCCACCCTCAGAGTAACAGAACCATAGAATCTGAAAAGGCCACAAGGGGAATCTAGCCCAACCCCTTCTGCCAAGCAGGAATACACAATGAAATCACCCCTGTAAGATGACCACCCATCTTTCATTTAAAGACATCCCAAGTTGGAGAGTCCACCACCCACACCAGCAATTGGTTCAACTGTTGAAACATTAAAGATTCCTAATTTTTGGTGGAATCTCATTCTTGTAATATTAATGTCCTAGTCTCTGGATCAGCAGAAAACAAGCTTGTCCTATGTTCTAAGTGAAATCCCTTCAAGTATTTCAACACGGCTCTCATGTACCCTCATCACCTTCTCTTCTCCAGGCTAAACATATGCTGGAGCTCCCCAAGCCACTCCTCAGGGACTTCATGGTTTCCAGCCCTTCCAAGATTTGAGTTGCTCTCCTCTGGACACTTTCCCACTTGTCAACATCCTTCTTGAGTTGTGGTTTTCTAGAACTGGACACTGGATTCCAGGTGAAGGCTGACCAAAGCAGAATTTTGTGGTGTGAAGGTGAGCCAGGAATCAGGGTGGCTATTCAACTGGCAATAAGAGATTGGAAGATTTATAGGACCAAGCCGAGCTGATATTGATCTTTGACATTTCTTGTATTCTGCTGAATGAGAACTGATCAACAGATGCCTTCTTGGTAGTTGTCACTTAATAAATCTTGTGCACGGCTTCTGCCGCTATGAAGCAGCTGTGTACCGTTGATCTTGGCGGCTCTGTGACCCCATAGTTAGGATATACTTTTTATTCAGAAAGACATAGATCCATGTCTAGAATAGACATGTTTCTATTGTCTAAAAAGATGCATACAGAAATTAAAAACTGGGAATATTGTCAAAGGTATACTCCTTCTATCCGGGATGGTTGTCCTCTTTCACCGAGCACACAGCTTCAGGGGAGGGGACGCATATGGAGCTGTGAGGGAGGGAGGAAGGAAATGATAGAAGAAGGAGAAAGAAGCAGTATCATTTCATAAGAAATGATGGAAGAGTAGGGCAGCTTTATTTGGACATGGACCACTCATAAGGGAAAAAGTGGAAGGAGGTATAAAACCCTGAGTTAGAAATGGGCTGCTGTAACTTAAGCAATTAGAAAGACCAAAAAAGGTGCCGTTTTCTTTCTCAGAAATACATTCCCTTTGATGATTTATGGTTGGTAAACATCAATTAGATGAAAACGGGAAAGGAAAGTAAGGGAAGATATGACTTGTATAACTCTATTTAGAAAGCGTGTTTTATATGGTTGACTTGGATATTTGAGAAGTTTAGTACTGATCACTTTTTTGGTGTGTGTGAGTAGTTAATATGGAAAACCCGTTACTGATAAATATGTGATAAGATATCTGAAATGTGATAGTGTGGGAATGTATGGCTATTTTTTTTTTTTTTGTAATTTGATGTTTGCTTTTTTAATGTTATTATTGATGAATAAAAAGAATGCAACATCAAGACCTCTGGGTTCAGCGAGGAAAAGAGGGGAATTTCTAACTTTGGCCCTTTCCACGTCTTACCAACATCCTGCGTCATCCTGTTGTGATCCCAAGATGAGAGTGGGATCGGAATGCTCCCTTCTGCACCCAGCCGGTTGCCTGGGGAAGGGAAGCATGAGGGACACACTCCTCCCTCCCTCAGTGCACCAGCCACTTCCTCTGCTGCACTGAGTACAGAAGCACTTGATTGCATTTCTGCATTTTCTGCATGGCCGCCAGCAACAGGAGCATCACACAATTGGAGGCCATTACTGGATTTTTTCCCCAGTAACAGTATATCTTGGGATCGCAGTGGCTGGGGATGCATGGGCAGCGGGAGTGTGATGGTGTCATGTGAAAGGACAACCTGTAGACCAGCTGCCACGTGGCCCCATGCGGGACAGCATCGTGTGGAAATGACCTTTGAGAGTGGGGGTTGCATCATCATCATTATTATTATCATAGAATCATAGAATCATAGAAATGTAGAGTTGGAAGAGACCCCAGGGGCCATCCAGTCCAACCCTCTGCCATGCAGGAACACCCACAAAGCACTCCCTTTGACAGATGGCCATCCAGCCTCTGCTTAAAAACCTCCAAAGAAGGAGCCTCCACCACACTCCATGGAGGCAGCAGCAGATTCCACTGCCAGATAGCTCTGACTATCAGGAAGTTCTTCCTGAGGTTCAGGTGGAATCTCTTTTCCTGCAGCTTGAATCCATTGCTCCTTGTCCTGGTCTCTGGAGCAGCAGAAAACAAGCCCTCTCCTTCCTCTACATGGACTCCCTTCAAATATTTAAACATGGCCATCATGTTCCCTCTTAACCTTCTCTGCTGCAGACTAAACCTCCCCAGCTCCCTCAGCCGCTCCTCATAGGGCTTCATGGCTTCCAGGCCCTTCACCTTTTCGATCGCCTTCCTCTGGACTTGCTCCAGCTTGTCAACATCCTTCTTGAATTGAGGTGCCAAGAACTGGACACAGGATTCCAAATGAGGCCTAACCAAAGCAGAATAGAGTGGTACCAGTACCTCCCTCAATCTAGACACCACACTCCTATTGATGCAGCCGAGAATTGCATTGGCTTTCTTGGCTGACGCATCACACTGCTGACTCATGTGATGGTGATGATGATGATGATGATGATGATGATGATGATGATTGTTAAATTGCATGACACACCCAAGGTCACCGAGTGAGTTTCCACGGCCAAGCGGGGGATCGAACCTTGCGCTGTATGGGTTGGAGTCCAGTGCTTAAAACACTGCACGATGCTGGTTTGCTTTAGGTTGTAATAAATAGCAAATGAGTTGAAAACGCACTCACACAGCAACACTTTCCAGGGAGGTACTTGTAATTTAAACAAGAAGTCTTTGCTACTTGTGTTAAATGAGAAAATAAAACCTCGATGCAACTGTTGTTGCTTTTTTCCTCCACAGGTGGGCTGGAGGAATCCAGAGGAAAATCCTGGTTCAAGAGGACAGAGTTTAATTCTTCACTCTCAAGCGGGGAACAGGCAGCAGAGTGTAGTGGTTTGAGCACTGGATTATAACTCTTGGGACCAGGGTCCAAATATCCACTCAGCCCTGGAAACCCACTGATAACCTTTAGCAAGTCACACTCTGGCAGTCTAAGTGGAAGGCAAAGGCAAGCCACCCCCCCCCTTCTGAACAAATCTTGCCAAGAAAATAATCTGAGAAGTTCACCTTGTGGTCGCCATAAGTTAGAAGGGACTTAAAGGTGCAGAGCAGCAACTCACACCACGGTGCCAACTGCCTTTCCAAACCTGAGATCTTTTTAGCTGGAGACATCAGAGACTTGAAGTAGGGATTTTTCTGAATGCAAAGCCTCCACTCTCCATCCCGGAGCTGCAATCCCCCTCCCACCTCCTCATCTCTTTTAAAGTTTCACACTGATCGTTAGATCTCCACCAAAGAAGTTAAAAGAAGACCCTAGTCCCTTGGATGGCAGCCTAACCAGCCACAAGAGGACTCACCTTTCCTTGCTATCAGGCCCACAAGTGACCAGGCATGAACGTGGTTGGATTTCTTCGCCCTCTTGCATCTGCAAAGGGAAATTTTAGTTCAGCCTAGAAAGAAAAGTTATGCAAACCCCTGCCTCATATTCTTCAGAGCCCAGACAGATGGGTCAGGAGGCAGGTTAACTGGAAGCTTCCAGGATGATGGGTCATCCAACTTTCCAGCATGTCAAGAACAACAGCCTTGAGTTTCTCAGCCTAACACCAAGGACCCCACTGACTCTCAGGAACAAGTCCCTCTCTATGTGTTGACAGTCTGGTGTGTGGCTAATGGTTGGAGGGGAAGAAGTGTGAGCCAGTGAGCCCAGGCCTTGGGGATCTCCCCGTGCTGGGAACCCATGGGGAAGAAGGCAATTAGAAGGAAGGGATCGGCAGGGGAGATCTCAGAGTGCAGATCCTCTCTTGGGGCTGCTTCCTGGCAGGCGGGACGACAGAGCCAAGCTCAGGAAGGGATGTTCCTTAATTGTCCCTTAGTTTTGCCTTTCTTCCAAAAGTGAGCCTCAAGGCAGCTGACAACGTTAAAATAGTACAAATTAAAACATGCATGAGGGTTTAAATCAGTGGTTCTCAACCTTCCTAATGCCGCAACCCTTTAATACAGTTCCTCATGTTGTGGTGACCCCCAACCATAAAATTATTTATTTATTATTTACAATGCCTCCCCCCCCCAGCAAAGGCCGCCTCGCCGGCCAGGAACGAGGAGGGGCGGGCCAGGAGGGAAAGAGGAGCCACGCGTCTCCCCTGGCAAAAAACTCCAATAACCCCCCTGGGCTCTGCTTCGTTCTCGTTTCCGCTGGGGGGGCAGTGTGGGAAAAGTTTCCAGAGTGTCGACCCTGGCGGGGGGGGAGGAATCCCAGCGCCTTTGTCTTTTATGCCGGGCGGAGCTCGCTCCCCCGGAAAAGCGCTGCCTTGCAGCCCCCAGCCCTTCTGCAGCGCCCCCCTCCGTGACAAGTGAGGAGGGGGCCTGCCCCCCGTGCTGCCACCACCCCTCCAAGCTGGCCCGTCAGAGGGGAGGTTCTCCCAGTAGCGGAGAAGGGGAGCGATTTCAGTCCCTTCTGAACAGGGGGAAGGAGGACGAGAGTGCGTGGCTCGCGCTTGCGCACCACCACCAAGGAGGGAATGGAGCCTAAGACCATCGGAAATACGTATTTTCCAATGGTCTTAGGTGACCCCTGTGAAAGGGTCATTCGACCCCCAAAGGGGTCGCGACCCACAGGTTGAGAACCACTGGTTTAAATATAAATTAAAAAAACCCCACAATTATCCTGTTTATTAAGTTAAAATACTGCATATTAAAATTAAAATTAAAATGCGTTATTTTACATACACTCATGAGGTGGGGGTAGTACAAAGGCTGGCAGATGGCAGCATAGCGGTCATATGCCATGACGGCCAGCAGAGTGGGCTCACAGCCAGCAAACCCAACCAGGAAGAAGGTTTGTGCCAGGCACTGGTTGTAGGAGATGGTGTGCTTCTGGCTTATGACGTTCACCAGGATCTTTGGCACTACGACAGAGGAGAGGCAAATATCCAGGCAGGAGAGATGGCTGAGGAAAAAGTACATGGGGCTGTGAAGGTGGGAATCCAACAGGACAAGGGTTATGATCATGAGGTTGCCCATCACGGTGGCCAGGTAGGCAGCTAGGAAGACCACAAAGAGGAAGAGGTGGTTGCTTGTTAGGTTGGAGAAGTCCAGAAAGATAAACTCACTTACCTGGGTTTGATTCCTGGCTTCCATGTGGAAGAAAAGGTGTACCTGATGGGGTAAAAAAGGAGACTTGTGAGGGAAACCCAAGGCCTTCAGTGGACACCTCAAAGTCCTAGAATCATAGATTCTTAAGGGGCTACAAAGGGTATCTGGTCTGATCCCCTTCTGCCAAGCAGGAATGCACAATTAAAGCACCCCTTTTAGATGCCCTCCTATCCTCCATTTAAGGACATCCAGGTTGGAGACTCCACCACTCTCATGGACATTATGTTCCACTGTTGAAACATTAGAGATTCTTCATTTTCAGGTGGAATTTCATTCTTGTAACGCAAATCCACTGGTCGTGTCCTAGTCTCTGGAGCAGCAGAAAGCAAGCTTGCCCTATCTTCTAAGTGACATCCCTTCAAATATTTCAACATGGCTCTCATGTGCCCTCTCATCTTTCTTTTCTCCAGGCTAATCTTACTCTTATAGCTCCTCAAGCTTCTCCTCATAGGGCTTCATGGCTTCCAGCCCTTTTACCTTTTGTTTGCCCTCTTTGGGCACATCCCAGTGTGTGAACATCCTTCTTGAGTTGTGGTACCTAGAATGGTACACTGCATTCTAGGTGAAGCCTGAGCAAAGCAGGACAGAGTGGTATGAAGGTGCCCAAGGAATCAGGGTGGCTATTGAACTGGCAATAAGAAATTGGCAGATTTGTAGTACCAAGTTGAGCTGTATTGATCCTTGATGTTATTTGGGTTCTGCTGAATGGGAATTGGCCAATAGCTCCCTTCTTGGCCAGCAAGGGCAGATTAAGGTGGAGGGGATCTTGGAATCCTTTTTTTTTTTTTTGGATGCATGGGTATGAGCTTATCTGGGCATTGCGGCAGAGGAATTAAACAAATAAAACATATAAATAAGTGTAATAGACAGCAGCACAAAAATCTTCACATTTGAACCTGTTTTCAGTACTGAAGCTTGACTGAGGCCATTTCCGCACTACACTCTTATAGTGCGATTATTCCACTTTCAACACCCTATGGAATCCTGGGGTTTGTAGTTTTGGGAGGGGCCGGCCAGTCCCTCCCAAAACTACAAACCCCAGGATTCCATAGGATGTTGAAAGTGGAATAATCACGCTATAAGACTGTAGTGCAGAAATGGGCAGAGACTAACAGCCTGATCCCATGAAGTTTTACTCAATTACTCAAGTTGCACACAAAAGGCTGAGGATGAAGAAACATTGACTGATTCAGGAATTGTCTGGGACAGAAGAGGAAGCCAACGGTCCCATTCTATCAGCCCTGGGCCCTCAATCCTTCAGTGAAAGATGAGGAGCAGTTGCATTGATTGAACTTTTGCTATCAAGCAATCTTTATTATACAGTCACAGACTGTTAAAGCACAAGGTTTCCAACATACAGAACATGATAAGGTAACAACAGTTTAAAAAAGACTAGGGAAATATCAGTTCAGGGATAGTTTAAACAATTTAGGGCATATCCATATCTACTTGAACTGTTGCTAATCTGGCCCAAATGCCAGGAGCACCTCCTGCCCTTTCCACCACACCCAGAGGAAAGTCCAAACTATTGGATATGCTGGGAGAGCAAGCGTAGTGTACAGATCTGAATTTGGGATAAGGACAGGGTTCAAAATCCCCACTTGGCCTTGGAAAGCCACTGGGTGGCCTTTGGCAAGTCTCATACTCTCACAGCCTCAGAGGAAAGCAAGGACAAACCTACTCTGAAGAGGTCTGGCCAAGAAAACCCCATTGTAGATGTGCCTTGTTCTCCTTCTCCTTCCCCTTTCCCCTCCTTCTCCTTCTCCTTCTCCTTCTCCTTCTCCTTCTCCTTCTCCTTCTCCTTCTCCTTCTTCTTCTTGTGTGCCTTGAAGTCATTGTTGACTTATGGCAACCTTAAAGCCACCCTATCATGGGACTTTCTGGGGTGGAAGTGTGTTATATAACACAAGAGTTATGGGTCAACACCTTATGAGGGTCCAAGATGAGACAAAAGGTGATTCCCAGAGCCTGCCTCGTAGGATATACGTCAGTGACAAGCATTCAAAAGATTATTAACACTTGGCTCCAAGCACATCCTCCCTATCTGTCATCAATCAGCTATCCGAATCTGTCCTGGAGACCGGTGCTCTCTGTTCTTAATATTTCCAGATAGCATGTGGAACTTACTAATGGGAATTTGGTGTTTGCCTTTGTCAGAGAGTCTGTTACTTTTAAACAAGGGATGTCTAAAGTAACATTACCTCTCCATTCTGCTTTGGTCAAAGCCCACCTGGAATAATCCTGTGTCCAGTTCTGAGCACCACAGTCCAAGAATGATATGGACAAGCTGGAATGTGCCCAGAGGAGGGTGACCAAAATAGCTGAAGGCCTGGAGACGATGAAGCCCTATGAGGGGCAGGTCAAGGAGCTGGGTATGGTTAGCCTGGGAAAGAGAAGGTTAAGAGGGGACATGATAGCTATATTCAAATATTTGAAAGGCTGTCATATTGAAGAGGGTACAGGCTTATTTTCCTCTGGTCCAGAAACTAGGACAAGGAGCAATGGATTCAAGCTAGAGGAAAAGAGATTCCACCTAAACATGAGGAAGAACTTCCTGAAGGTCAAAGCTGTTTGGCAGTGGAATACGCTGCTGTCTCTGTGAAGTGTGGTGGAATCTCCTCCTTCTTTGGAAGTTTTAAAGTGGAGGCTGGATGGCCATGTGTCCAAGGGAGGGCTTTGATGGTGTCTTCCTATATGGTAGGAGTCTTTGGGCTGGATGGGCCCTGGGGTCTCTTCCAACTCTATTATTCTACAATTCTATGATTCTCTCCTTACAATGTCTTCCACCAAAAAAATTTAGGAAGACTCTAGTCCAGCGGTTCTTAACCTGGTCCCGGGGACCCCTGGGGATCTGTGGAGCCCTCACAGGGGATCTGCAAATCTGTTTGCTAGGGTATCAACAGCTGCAGCAGCTGGAAATAAGGGAGCAGTCTGGGCTCCCTGGCGAAAGGGAGAAGGTGACAGGTGGTGCACATGCCCAAACTACAACTCTGGAGACCAGGGTCTGAATCCTTACAGCCCTGGAAACCCACTGAGTGACCTCAGGCGAGTCTCATTCTCTCAGCCTCAGAGAAGGGCAAAGGCAAGAAATCTTGCCAGGAAAACTCCCATGATAGGTTCGCCTTCGGCTCTCCATAAATCAGTTTTCATAGGGGAGAGACATGATGACTGGAAAGTCACTTTTGATTTATGGTAACCCTAAAGTAAACCTATCACAGGGTGTTTTTTTGGGGGGGCAACATTTTTTCAGAGGGGTTTGACTTTGCCTTCATCTGAGGGTGAGAGAATGTGACTTGGTAAAATATTTGAATATTTAAATCTAAATTTAAATATTTAAATCTTGAGTTAAGTCTTGGGGGGGTGTCCCTGGCCAAAAATTATATTTACAGGGGATCCCTGATAAGGAAAAGTTTAAGAGCCTCTGGTCTAGTCATTTGGATGGCAGCCTAACCAGCCACCAAAGGACTCACCTTTCCTTGTTATCAGAATCACAAGTGGCCACATGTGAACATGGTTGGATTCCTTCTCCTTCTCACATCAGGAAAGGGAAATGCTAGTTCATCCTGGAAAAAAAATTATGCAGCCCCCCACCCCTAGATTCTTCAGACCCAAGACAGATGTGTCAAGAGGAAGGTGAGGCGGAAGCTTCCAGGATGATGGGCCATCCAACCTTCAAGCATGCCAACAGAAAGAGCCTTGAGTTTCTCAGTCTAACGCCAAGAACCACACTGCCTCTCAGGAACAAATCCTTCTCTCGGCATTGACAATCTTGTAGATGGCTTTGCGAGGAGGAAGTGTGAGCCAGTGAGCGCAGGCGTTGGGGGTATCCCTGCTCTGGGAACCCACGGGGAGGAAGGCAATTAGAAGGGAGGGATCGGAGAGATCCCACAGTACAGATTGTCCCTTGGGTCTGTTTCTTGGCAGGCACGATGGAACCAAACACAAGAAGGGATGTTCCTCAATTATCCTTCAGTTTTTCTTGTTGTTGTTCTTATTCTTATATTTTATTGACATCCTGTCTTTTTCTCAACAGTGGGACTCAACCTCGTTGTTGTGTGTCTTCCAAGTGATTTATTACTTACGGTGATTCTAAGGCAACCTATCAGGAGGTTTTCTGGGGCAAAGAAAAGTCACCTAGTGGGTTTCCAGGGCTGTGTGTGGGAATCGAACCCTGGCCTCCAGAGTTGTATTCCCAGAACTAAAATCACGACACCACACTGGTTCCCTGAACCAATCTTAAAACAGACTCACACAGCATCAAAAGCCCAAACCCAGCCCTTTGGGGTTGGTTGGTCACCCAATCACAAATCCTCCTAACAGTAACTTTGGCCATTTCTGCACTAGCCTGTTATAGCGCGATGATTCCACTTTCAACATCCTCTGGAATCCTGGGGTTTGCAGTTTCGGGAGGGGCCGGCCGGATGTCCTTTGAGGTCTCTTCCAACTCTATAGAGGCCGGCCCCTCCCGAAACTGCAAACCCCAGGATTCCAGAGGATGTTGAAAGTGGAATCATCGCGCTACAACCGGCTAGTGCGGAAATGACCATTGTCTAGCCCAGATTTTACTAGCTTGTTAGCAGGAATGTCATTGGGGACTTTGACAAAGGCCCTACTGAACTCAAGGTACGCTACATCCTCAGCATTGCGTTCATCCAAGCTTGCAACGCTACCAAAAAAAGAGGTCAGATTAGTCTGGCATGATTTCTTTTTGAGAAACCCACGTTACTTCTAGTGATCACGGCATTATTTTTCAAGTGTTTGCAGACTGTCTAACGATCTGCTCTGGAATCTTTCCCAGTATGGATGTCAGGCTGACTGGGCAGCAATTGTTTGGGTCCTCTTTTTTTCACTCTTTTTGAAGATGGAAAGAATAGTTGCCCTCCTCCACTCTGCTAGGACTTCTCTTGTTCTCCGGGAATTCTCTAAGATTATCACCAGTGATTCTGAGATTACTTCTGCCAGTTCTTTTAATACCCTTGGATGTGGTTCATCTGGCTGAGAAGACTTGTTCTTAATAGTCAATGTGTTTTAGGGGGTTTTAGATGGGTTGGTGGGTGGGGAGGATGGGCTATGTTTTAATTGCTTTTAATGTATGTGATGTGCTGTTGTGCTGCCGTCTCGATCTGTCAGGAGAGGTGGGATATTTAATAATAATAATAATAATAATAATAATAATAATTATTATTATTATTATTATTATTATTATTATTTATGAGTAGCCAGGTATTCCTGTTTTTACATCATCAGCTCCATTTTCCTCAGCTAGAGCACTGTTTTCCTTTTGGGAAACAACCGAGGCAATTCTTGTTTCATTGTTTTTCAAATAGATTTTTACTCATTTTATGCTGTCTCTTCCTCAGTTACAGACCCGCTTCCAAAGATACAGCAGGACATAAAGGAATATTTATGCACAGTGCACAGTTACAATGCATACATTAAAAATGTTGAAAGGGGTTCCTAACGGAGTCTTTGGGAGCTTAATTTATATTTCCCCCACCCAGTATTTAAGTGTTTCCAGATTATGACAACATTGTGTTTTTCTTTCTTTCCTTTAACCATTTGGAGCTTATTAGTTCATTAAAATTGATCGATCTTGTGTATTTTGATTTTGGTTCTATTCAGTTGCTGCAAGAAAGGCAAGAATGAATGAAACAGACAGACAGGCAAGCAGGCAGAAAGTAGATAGCTAGGTAGATAAGTAGATATATAGATGGTTAGATGGATAGGGCAAGCCAGCTACTCGCCCAATGCTTTATTGGAATAGTGGCCCTTGACCTGTCTCAACCACTATCTATGGTTCTCTGACCTTCTTTCTGAATGAATGGTCATAGACTTGGCTGTAAGCAGGTCTTCAGGAAGTGTGCCTCTCTGTGGTCCAGCCTATTGTTGCTACCATTGCTTGTTGTTGCTGCTTCTTTTGTTGTTTCTATGGGCCATCAAGCTGGCTTCAACTTATGCCAATCCTCTGGATGAGAGCCTTCCAAGAGCCATGTTCATCAGCTGCAAACTTAAGGCTATGGCTTCCTCGACTGAGTCCATCTGCCCATAAGATGGCCTTCCTCTTCCACAGCCTTCCACTTTACCAAGCATTACCCATGAGTCTCATCATCTCATGAGATCTCCAAAGTATGACAGCATCATTTTAATCATCTTGGCTTCTATTGAGGCTTCAGGCTTGATTTGCTCTCTGACCCATTCATTTCTCTTTTTGGCAGTTCTTGGTACCTAGTGACCTCTCCTCCAGCATCATATTTTAAATGAGTTGATGCTCTTCCTTCCCTCGCTTTCACAGCCATACATAGAAATCTGGAATGCCAAGGTAACTAGCTTAATAAACAAAATTAATGGAATTTCAACAAGTGGACTATTGTAGCTTCTGAACAAAAAGAATGGCAGGTGGCCTGGAGAAAAGAAAATATTATGCTAAAGGCCTGGAAACCATGAAGCCCCTATGAGGAGCAGTTTAGGGAGCTGGGTATGTTTAGCCTGGAGAAGAGAAGATTGGAGCCATTTCTGCATGGGGTGAGGGAATTGCCCCTTGTCGCTACTTACCGGATCTTCTGGTGGTCCAGTCCAGTCCAGGATGAGGAGGTGCAGTGTGTGCTCCAGCGTCCAAAATGGCAGCTTCTGGTTGCTCATGGGTCACAATCAACCGGTGAAGCTCGCCAGCCTAAAGCCCACCCTCGTTAGATTGTGGGCTTGCATTGGTGCAAGCCTGCGAATCTGCACAAGGGAGCAGGCTCACAGTGGTACACTCCATGTTTTTGAAAGACCGGAAGAATCTGGGCCATTTCCGCACTAGGCTGTTATAGTGCGATGATTCCACTTTCAACCTCCTATGGAATCCTGGGGTTTGCAGTTTAGGGAGGGGCCAGGTGGCCCCTCCCTAAACTGCAAACCCCAGGATGCCATAGGAGATTGAAAGTGGAATCATCACACTATAACAGCCTAGTGCGGAAATAGTGCGGGTCTTTCGAAAGCATGCTGGAGGACCACTTGGGGTCATTCCGGAGCGGACTGAGGTGCGGATCTACGGTAAGTAGTCCAAACCCAGTCCTCTCCAAGATGCAGTCGTCCTCCGTGGAGGATGCACTACACCATTTTAAATACCCCACGTGGAAATGGCCTAAAAGGAGACACAGTAGCCATGTTTAAATACCTGAAAGGATGTCATATGGAGAATGGAGCAAGCTTGTTTTCTGCTACTCCAGTAAGTAGGAAATGGAGCAGTGGCTTCAAACTCAGAAAAAGAGATTCCATCTAAACAGTGGGGAAAACTTCCTGGCAGTAAGAGCAATTCGATGATGGAATATGCTGCCTCGGTGGAGAGTGGTGAAGGCTCTTTCATTGGAGGTTTTTAAAGAGCGTCCAGAGGGCCATCTGTCAAAGGGAGTGTTTGGATTGTGTCTTCCTGAACAGAAGGGGGTTGGACTGGGTAGTCATGGGGGGTCTCTTCCAACTCGAGGATTCTATGGCTCTTTTATTCTATTTTATTTTATTGGAGCTACCGCTTCTACTTCTACTACTTCTTCTGCCTCTTCAGCAACTTCTGTAGGGCTTCTTTCACCTCCTTGTTCCGGAGGCTGTAAATTAGGGGGTTCAGCATGGGGGTGATGACACAATACAATACGGAGATCAGGGTGTCAATCTCCAAAGAGTAGCCAGCACTGGGGCGGTTGTAGTTCACATTTGCCATTCCATAGTAAATGGTTACCACAGTCATATGAGCTGCACAGGTAGAGAAGGCCTTGTGTCTACCAGTGTTGGAGCGGATTCGCAAGATGGCAGACAGGATATAGACATAGGACAAGACAATGAAGAGGAAAGGACTAAAGCCCATGAAGATGCTGGCCAAGTGCAGCGTGATCTCATTGACATAGGTGTCACTGCAGGCAATTTTCAGGAGCGGTGGGACGTCGCAGAAGATGTGGTCAATGCGGTTGGCCCCACAGAAAGACAAATTGGTAGCCAGAGCTGTGTGAATGGCTGAGTCCAGGACGCCCCAGACCCAAGAGACCACAGCGAGAGGGATGCGCACCTGGCTACTCATCAGGTCACTGTACCTCAGGGGCTGGCAAATGGCAGCATAGCGGTCATAGGCCATGATGGCCAGCAGTGCACATTCGGAGCCCGCAAAGGTCATCAAGAAGAACATCTGAGCCATGCACTGGTTGTAGGAGATGGTCTGTCTCTGGCGCCAGAAGTTCACCATGATCTTGGGAATGGTGACGGAGGAAAAGCAAACATCTATGCAGGACAGGTGACTGAGGAAAAAATACATGGGGCTGTGAAGGTGGGAATCCAGCTGGATGAGGGTGATGATGGTGGTGTTTCCAATGATGGTAACCAAGTAGATGATGAAGAACACAAAGAAGAGGTAGGTATGACCATGTGGGACATGTGAAAAGCCCAAGAAGACAAACTCTGCCACCTGTGTCTGGTTCCTGGCATCCGTGGAGTTCACAATCGTAATCTGTGGAAGGAAAAACAAGGGAAAACAGGAAAAGTAGAAGCATTGAGACAGGAGTGAAGTTTCTCCTACCATTCCTAACATCTGGTCTCCTCCTCCTCCCTTTCCTCTGTAATATCAGGTAGTGGCAGAAAGACAGACCCGGGATATTAGGGCTAGAATCCTGCTAATGACTTGCATGCACACAACCTGGGGTTGCACACGTGTAGTCTCTTCTGTCAAATGTAGTCAAAGGAGGTATTAAATACCTCCTTGTGCAAGATCCACTGTCTCCATTTTGACATCTTTCAAGTGCTCGGGTGTGCTGCCTTGGCCATTTACCTACTGGAGTCTGGGTCAGGGCAGGATGTGCCATAGCAGCAGCCAGTAGCTGAGAGAAGAGAGCTGATGTTACCCTTTGAGATCTGGGCTCATGTAATCCCCAGCTGCAGAACTTCAGCTGAATGCTACCCGGGAATGGGTTGAAGAGATGCTGAACTACACAGCTAGAATGTGCTACACATTGCCTGCATGTAATAGAATGTTTGCTCATGTGTGCTTCTACCAGAACTTTCCTTGGATTTTGCAATGGTGAGTTGAGCTTGAGGTTATTTTCCAGCTCTGAGTGTTCCTCATATTTGTAGAGATGGTTTTGATTTGTGGGTGAAACGTCTGCTTTATTTGACTTCCCCTGAAGGTTGTGGCTTGACTTGGTTTGGTTTCTCTGCCCTAAAGCTGGGGATTCCTCAGCACATTTTGCCTGGCCTCTGCTCTTTCACTTTCAGGTTCTTACATGGGTTGGGCCAGGTTGGGTTGCATTAAGCAGAACTGAACTGCGTTGAGTAGACTTGGGTTTATTGAGTGGGTTTGGGTTGGGTTGGGTTAGCTGAGTAGGAGGAGACTCCCCAGAGCAAGGAGTTGGGTACAGTTGCCCTCTGCATGTGACCAAAGAGAAGGTCTTGTGGTGGTTGGAGACAGGGATGACAGCATAGACCCCCCCCCATCATTCTGGCTTAGGTCATTGTCCCCTTTTTGGTAGGCTTCAACACCAACCAGAAGAGTGAAGAAACAGGTAGGCAAAAATGAATCCTTCCCTTTTCTTTATCCCACTTGATTGTGCGCTGTTGTGAGTGAAAAGGAGAAGAAGTACCCTAAGAGACAACTCACCCCTGTCGTGTGGCATCAGAAGATGCCCTGGGACTGCCTTTTCTAGCTGGGCTGGATTGCTACTACCATTACCCATAACCAGCACAGGGGGATAATAGAAGATGTAATCCTGCACATCCAGGGAACCTCCATAGACTTTTGGGGGGTGGGTGGGAATGAGTGCTATTGAGCGAGTGAACCACAGCAGAGTGAGTGTGGACAATGGCTTGGCACTTTTTCTGATGTGTCTTCTCCTCATCTTTTGAAGACGAAAAACATGAAGAAGAAGAAGAAGATATGGCCATATGGAACACCTGAAAAGCCCAGGAAGACAAACTCTGCCACCTGTGTCTGCTTCCTGGCATCTTTCAAATTCCCTTCCCAAATAAGCTCCCATGACCCACTGTTCTTGGGAAGACCACATATCCAAAGTACAGAATCATAGAATCCCAGAGTTGGAAGGGACTCCCAAGGGCCATTCATTCCAACACCCTTCTGCCATACAGGAGGACACCATCAAAGCTGTTCCTTGGACAGATGGCCATCCAGTCTCTATTTAAAAACCTCCAAAGAAGGAGGAGACTCCAGCGCACTCCATGGAGGCAGCAGCGGATTCCACTGTCAAACTGCTCTTATCCTTAGGTAGTTCTTACTGATGTGGAAATTCATTTCCTGTGGTTAGAAGCCATTGCTCCATGTCCTAGTCTCTGGAGCAGCTAGAAAAAAGCTTGCTCCCTCTTCTCTGTGACATCTCTTCAAATATGTAAACATGGCTATCTAGCTATCTTATAACCTTCTCTTTTACAAGCTAAATATACCCAGTCCCTCAGCTGCTCCTCAGAGGGCTTCATGATTTCCAGGCCGTCCAGAAGAAAAGCTTTAACATAAAGATTGGAATTGTGTGGCCCTCTTGATGCTGTTGGACTGCAGTTCCCATCACTCTCCACTATTTTCTATGCTTGCATGGGGCTGATGGGAACTGGACTGGAGAGAACAACTGGAGAGCTGCTCAGTTCCCATCTGTGCTGGAAGGGAAAATGCACAACTGTGGAATAGATTGCAAAGGTTTCTCCGAGAAATCAATTCATGCTCAGGGTTCAGCATTACAGAATTATTCCCCAGAAATATACCTTATTTGGGCAGTGAACCCATCTAAGCACCATAATGCAAATGCCACATATAGCATGAATCCCCCCCCTTTTTTTTAAAGACAGACTTTCTTCAGTGACTCTGTGAGTTTGCTTCTTACATGTGGAGAACAACTGAATCAGGTGCAAGAGAGCATTTCTCTTTACATACTTTCTCCACAGATTTATGAGAGGTAGCTGACAGCCTCCCTGCTGCTGACACAATTTATTTAATTGCTGGAAAAAGCCCCATCAGTGATACAGGCAATTTCCCTAGCAGGCTGATTTTCTGCTGAGAGCATTAAAAATGGGTTGATCTTGCCCTCTGGTAGATCTTTAGATGATTTTCCCCAAAATTTATTTATTTATTTTATTAAAGTTTATTTCTGGTATTCCTTTTTTTTTATTCCTTGTTATTTATCACATTTATATTCTCCATACTGAGAGAAAGACAGAATAAACAAGAAAGCGAGTGAGCAAGAGAGACACCTCCTTTTCGGAAAGAATTCCATAGACAGTTGGAAACTGAAGTCTCCGACTCTTCCTTATCCTAATTTAGCAATCTTCAGCCACACAATAACTTTCCAGCTGTACAAATTCCATGTTTCCCAGGAACATAATCTAACAGGGTCCCCTAGATTCAGTGGTACACTGCACACATTACCTTCTGATAATTTTCACCTTTTCTGCAACATTCCTGGCTCTAAATTGCTCTACCTGAGCTGGAATGACAGAATGGAAGAAGGAAAAGAGCCCTTTCTTAGTAGTGGATTCCTCCGCTGGAAGGGGCTGGGTTAAATGATCTTCCCCTGCCAACCCTACGTAGAATCACAGAATCCTAGAGTTGGCAGAGACCCCCCCCAGGACCCCCAATCCACCCTCATTCTGCCACCCAGGAAGAACCAGCCAAAGCACTCCTGACAGACGACCACCCAGAGCAATATCCCCTTCACATTAACAATGCAATTATGCATATACCTATAAAGAAAGAATCTCCAAGGAGTTCAGCGTACCTGTTGCTGTTTTTGTTGTTGCATGCTTCTGACTTTTGGGGTGACCCTAAGGTGAACCTATAATGGGGTTTTCTTGGCATAGAATCATAGAATCATAGAAATGTAGAGTTGGAAGAGACCACAGGGGCCATCCAGTCCAACCCCCGGCCATGCAGGAACACCCTCAAAGCAATTCCGACAGATGGCCACCAAGCCTCTGCTTAGAAACCTCCAAGGAAGGAGACTCCACCACACTCCCAGGCAGCAGATTCCACTGCCGGACAGCCCTGACCGTCAGGAAGTTCTTCCTGAGGTTGAGGTGGAATCTCCTTTCCTGCAGCTTGAATCCATTGCTCCTTGTCCTGGTCTCTGGAGCAGCAGAAAACAAGCCCTCTCCCTCCTCTACATGGCATCCCTTCAGATATTTAAACATGGCTCTCATGTCCCCTCTTAACCTTCTCTTCTGCAGACTAAACATACCCAGCTCTCTAAGTCTATCCTCATAGGGCTTCATGGCTTCCAGGCCCCTCACCATTTTGGTCGCCCTCCTCTGGACTTGCTCCAGCTTGTCAATATCCTTCTTCATGCCTTCAGTCTGAGGCTGAGAAAGTGTGACTTGCCCAAGGTCATCTGTATATTTCCATGGCTGAGCAGGGATTCCAACCCTGGTCTCTCAGAGTCCTAGTTCAACACTCAAACCACTATACTATGCTGGTTCTTCCAATGGGACTTACTCCCAGGTAAATGTGTACAGGATTGTAGCTTGAGACATTCTAAAAGGAAACGCATCACTTTCTTTACGACAGTCATCCCCCCTCCCTGCAACTGTTTGCATTTTAATTTATTGCATGCCATTTATCTCGGGGAGCTGAAGGTGGTGTGCATTAATTTCTTCCCCCGACTCTTGTATCCCAACAACACTTCTGTGAAGGAGGACAAGCTGAGAGGCTGAGACTTGATAGCCATGTTTAGTTGTTTGGAGAGCACCAAACACACTTGGGCACTAATGTAACTTTGTTCAGCCCCAACTGGTTCCCTGGTCTTCATTCACTTTCTGGAATTGCCCCTGGCATCAAAGTGCATGGGGATGCCAGGGGAAGTGAGGTGCACGAAAATGATTCTATGATTTCTATGCTTCTGTCACAATGGGACAGTCCAGCTCCCTCTCACCATAAGGGCTCACGGGTTCCCTGTGGCTATATTGAGAAGGCAGAATGTTTTCCCTGGGAGAGAACTGTGTGGTTCCCCTTCTTGTTCTTTCCCCCAACTTGGCCAAACTCCATCTAAAGCAACAGGTATTGCCTCCATACTTTCAGCGTTCTTGCATTGTAAATCTTACTTTTTGCAAGTCTTATCTGCTCCAACCTATCCTTGTTTATGATCACAGCAGTGTACCTCTCTATTGTCATGTTGCTGTGAGCCTCCTTGCCCAATGCAAAATGCAGGGGAAGGGCACAAAATACTTTTCAAACACTTAGTCACCAAAAGTTCAGCCTTTAAAAGCAGAACCTCTACATTCAGATTCTAAACAAATCTCTAAACAAGCTGTGCTTGTGGGTTTATTTGACAGGTTGTGAGGCCTGTAGTGTCGAAAGTATCTTTCTATCCTGGTTTGGACAGAACTTCCCTGAAGGACTGCAAGCAGCTCTGGGCACCATAATTCAAGAAGGATATTAGAATCACAGAGTCATAGAAATGTAGAGTTGGAAGAGACCCCAGGGGCCATCCAGTCCAACCCCCTGCCATGCAGGAACACCCTCAAAGCACTCCCTTGGACAGATGGCCATCAAGCCTCTGCTTAAAAACCTCCAAGGAAGGAGACTCCACTACACTCCATGGAGGCAGCAGATTCCACTGCCGGAGAGCCCTGACTGTCAGGAAGTTCTTCCCGAGGTTCAGGTGGAATCTCCTTTTCTGCAGCTTGAATCCATTGCTCCTTGTCCTGGTCTCTGGAGCAGCAGAAAACAAGCCCCCTCCTTCCTCTAGGTGGCATCCCTTCAAATATTTAAACATGGCTATCATGTCCCCTCTTAACCTTCTCTTCTGCAGACTAAACATACCCAGCTCCCTAAGTCTATCCTCATAGGGCTTCATGGCTTCCAGGCCTCTCACCATTTTGGTCGCCCTCCTCTGGACTTACTCCAGCTTGACCATATTGACAAGGTGGGAAGTGTTCAGAAAAGGGCAACCAAGATGATCAAAGTCCTGGAAGCCATGAAGCCTTGAGAGGAGCAACTGAGGGAGCTGGATACAATTAACTGGAGAAGAGAACACTGAGGGATAAAATGATAGTTAGCATAAATAACCAAAAGGCTGCCATGTAGAAGATGGAGCAAGCTTGTTTTCTGTTCAGAGGGTAATCTTTGAAACCAGTGGATTCAAATGACAAGGGATGAGATCCCATCTAACCATTAGGAAGAACTTCTTGATTGTAAGAGCTGTTGGAGAGTGGAATGCATTGCCTCTGATGATGTTTGACCTTCCTTCTTGGGGTGTGTGTGTCTTTAAGCAGGGATTGGACGGCCATCTTTGCGGAATGCTTTGGTTGCGTATTCCTAAATAGCCAGGGGTTGGACTAAATGGTACCACTGTCTTGGTCTGATCCAACAGGACTGCTCTGATGTTCTTGGTTACCTCTATTAATGCTCCTGATACAGAGAAACCAAGAAAGGCAGAAAAAGAAATCTAAACTAGGCAGGCCATTGATCTAAGTAACTTGTCAATACTTATTTTGTGTGTGTGTGTGTGTGTGTGTGTGTGTGTGCATATTTGTCTATACACATGCATGTCCCTCTAGTGCCAGCTGGTAGCTTCCATGTCCTGGGGTGTTGATTCTACACTATATTTTAGTCCGAACTATAAAGGAACTATCCAAAGTACTCTACCTATTGGAGGGGGAGTAATAGCATTCAGTACCTTGGATAGAGCCTTTAAATTTCACACTAGAATCAAGGAATATATCTGATTTGGGCATTTAACCTACCTAAGCACTGTAATGCAAATGCCACATACAACATAAATCACATGGGGTTTTGTTTCAGACAGATTTTCTTCAGTGAATCCTGTCACTTCATTTGTTGTGTGCTGAATCAGGTGTGAGAGAGCATTTTCTCCTCTGTGCTTTCTCTGCAGATTTATAAGAGGAAGCTGTAAGCCTTCTCCTTGACACAATTTATTTTAATGACAACAAAAAAACCCCATCAATGATACAGGAGGTTTCCCTAGGAAGCTGATTTTCTGCTGAGAGCATCAAAAATGGGTTAATCTTCCACTCTGGTAGATCTTTAGATGACCTTTCCCAAATTTCAGTTTATTACGGGCATTCCCTTTTTATTCCTTGTTATTTATCGTGTTTATATTCTCTGCACGGAGAGAAAGGCAGGATAGATAAGAGAGTGAGAGAGAAAGAGACCTCCTTTTTTTTTGAAGGAGTTCCATAGGCAGTTGGAAACCAAGGTCTCTTTCCTTTTAGACTCTTCTTATAGAATCATAGAATCATAGAAATGTAGAGTTGGAAGAGACCCCAGGGGCCATCCAGTCCAACCCCCTGCCATGCAGGAACACCCTCTAAGCACTCCCGACAGATGGCCATCCAGCCTCTGCTTAAAAACCTCCAAGGAAGGAGATTCCACCACACTCCGAGGCAGCAGATTCCACTGCCGGACAGCCCTGACTGTCAGGAAGTTCTTCCTGAGGTTCAGGTGGAATCTCCTTTCCTGCAGCTTGAACCCATTGCTCCTTGTCCTGGTCTCTGGAGCAGCAGAAAACAAGCCCTCTCCTTCCTCTACATGGCATCCCTTCTTTATCCTAATTTCTCAGTCTTCAGCCACAGAATAACTTTCCAGCCCTCTAAATTCCATGTTTCTCAGAAACATAATCTAACAGGGTATTCTAGACTCAATTGTACACTGCACACATTACCCTCTGAGAATTTTCTCCTTTTCTGCAACATTCCTAGCCCTAAATTATTCTACCTGAACTGGAATGGCAGAATGGAACAAGGAGACGAGCTGTTTC
>CAOLHI010005691.1:0-58648 GCA_948474755.1 Ctenosaura bakeri
ACTTTGGTAATGAGACTCTCAATCAGCAGAGTATTTTAGTAATTGCAGAAAAACGGAAGTTGAACAGATCACCAGTCCCACTTCTGTAACTCCACCCCAAACACACTTAATCTAGCTCAAAATAAACACAAAAACAGTTTGGTTAAAAATATAAAAGAGTTTACTCACAAAAATTGTACATAGTCTATACAGGTTCAATTCTTGAAGAAGGTAGGAAGACAATTAAGCACTCACATGCTTGCTGCCAATGATCCCTGTTGGGAAATCTCAGAGCATGCTTTCAGGTCAAAAGGCGAAGACAAAAAGGAGAAGTAAATGGCAAGAGAACCTTTTAAAGAACAAGGAATGTGTACGTGCTGGAGGAAGAGGTGTTAACCAACAAACAGGAAGTTCTCTCTAGGCTATCTCTCTATGCTTACAATAGACATGCAAACATACTAGCCATTTAATTAGGCATGCAAAGGTTGCCACTCCCAACAGCATCCACTCACAAATGATAACCATGTTTGGGGGCATGGAGGAAATTTACAAGTCAGATTGTTTAGTAGTGCTATTTTTATAGTAAACTAAAAATCACAATTTGTTTGTAAAAGAAGCTCTTCAGGTCCTGCATTATGTACAAATATTCTCTGTTCATGGCACCGTATGAACTGGATTATATAAACTGCTTTCAGTGGCACAGTTGTAGACAATGCACTGAAATTCTTAAGAGCTAAAAAGTGATAGAAATCTTAGTGCTAACCAAAGTGGACTGGAAATACAGGAAGCCATATTTGCCTCCCAGTTTCTCAGAAGCAAAGGCAAGATGTTTTCTTTCCAAGCAGAGAAGTCAACTAAGTGCAAGAAACAGGAAGTGACATCAACAACCTTAGGACAGATAAGATGAGATAAGATAAAGGAGTCTAGGACTGGAAGGAAAGTCAACATAGATCAGAGCAGACAAATTACTGTCTAGGAAAACTAGGGAGCTATCTCTCTTCTTCCTCCAGCAAAACCATGCATCTTCAATGGAGGATGAGTTGCAGGCATCCTAACGCACTTCATAATTGTCCCACTTGCCAGCCCACTGACTCTGGTTAGCACTCAAGATTAGAAGGAAATGAGAAAACAAGCTGGACTTCAGATGGTGATGGAGTGACTTTAGCTGAGAAAAAGGCAGCAGTAGGCAGCAACTTCTAGGGCATAAGCGTGAATAGAGCTGGTTGCTCTATTAACCACATCATCTTCTCCTCCTTCTGCTGTCAACTAAGTCACCACTACTTTTTCTTCATCCTGAGGGAGGCAATCTCCATCAATGGGAAAGAAGGATGCTGTTTCCCCATCTCTGTGCTGCTTCCCCATGTTTTGTTTGAGAAAATGAAATGATTCAGGCACAGCCATGCCTGCACAGTAATGTTCTGATAGATCTGCAGCAATACAAAGTGAAAAGGGTCTTGGATGGAGCTCCTCCACCTTAACTGAAGTGTTGGCTCTTCCTCAAACAATGAATAAATTCTTGCTCATTTCTTACTGTAGTGTGGAAAGTCATCTAAATAGGGTTGCCATATTATCCACCTGTCAGATTTTACCTGCATTCTAGACATGCTACTTGGTAACTAATTGAACTGTAAGCTGGATTGGATTCCAAGTTTCTTTTCACAGGTAAGCCTCTCACTTTTCTGGAAGCCAAAATATAAGTCACAAAATGCAGCGCTATTGTTTTTGAAACAAACAAACGAACAAACCAAAACACTTAATTCTGTCATAAGTGTCACTGGCTAAAATCTCATAACTTGCTTCATAGGATTTAAACTGCCAGATCCCTGAGGGTAATTCCTGAAATTTGGGGGAAAGCTGAATCTGTTTTCAGAGAGCACTTTCCTTTCCTTTTAACAGAGCTGTACAAAAGCAGAGAAAACAGTGGAGCAGAGCCATAGGAATGAATAAGGAGAGAATGCAACAGAAGAAAGATCATGGGCAAAGTGAAGTAAAATACATTATGAATCTATTATGAATTGATGAATATTTAAGGTGCCATGAACTCTGTTTTTGCTGCAATGGACTTGAAATAGTTATAGTCTTCCTCTTTGTTGAGTTTCTAGGAAAAAATCAAGTTCAATTTTATCTTCCACAAGGATCTTGAGAGTTGAATTGGGTAGTATCAGAAGGGAAGGAGAAACTGGCAGAAGTGAAGAGTGCAGGATGGATCCATTAATTGGATACACAGAAGCTTGTTGAGGTAGGCAGATGCTGGCTGTAGATCTTAGACTTCTGGGAAGTGGCTTCAGAGAATAAAGAAATGATAAAGTCCTTTCTGGGAGGATAATACTTGTCTTTGATATGTGATATAGGACTTTGCATTGTTTATGCAGACGTTTGTCCTAGAAAGTTTAAGTGGCTCTTACACCAAAGCAAATTTACTTAGGAAATTTATATACCTATATTAATTCAGGATTCATCCTATTCCCTTCTGCAATGTAAACCATAGGAAGGAAATAAAACAGCAGCTACAGTGTGAGTCTGGTAGTGGGATATCAGAAAACTTACATTGAAGAGAAGTGGAAGTAAAATACAGGAATATAGCTTTAAGAGGAAAAACAGGTCTGCTATGTTGGCTAGATAATTGGTTTGAAGGATACATTTTTTCTTACACAAAGGAACACATTGCAAAGTTCCCAGCAAGGTAGCCGTGTTAACTGCTGAAGCAAGAACACGAGTCTTGTGTTTCCTTAAAGATGAACGTGTTTGATTTGTTATATTTTTTTATTTATTTGGACAGTGGGATCACATGGTCTCCAGAAGCACTGTTGCTACCCCCCATCTTGGAGCAGTTTGCGTGCCAAGACCTTCTGCTTCTCTAGGTTAAAAACAAACAAACAAAAATCAAAGAAGTACCTTGTGCACGCAGCAGTGGCAAAGAAGAGCAGCTACCATGTGAGCAGGTTAGTGGGTGGGAGATGGGGGAGGGTGTCAAAGTGGCATGGAAGTAAGGAAGAACGGCAGCTGCGGTGCAAGTGAGCAGTTGGTGGAGAAAGGGAGCAGTCAAGTGAAGCAGCAAGGCAGAGCAGCAGCCACTGCCACTGCTATGCAGTGAGAGCAATGGGTAGGGCAGGCAGTGGAGGGACAGGGAATGAGGGAAGACAGCAGGAAGGGTGGCAAGGAGAAGGAGGAATAGCAGCAGCACCACCACATCAGTGAACAAGAAGACATAGGAGTGGTAGGCAATACAGCAGCAAGGTGAAAGAAGAGATGCTATGAAGAGATTGACCTGAGGCAGCAGTGGCAAGCTCCCCCACCAGTTGCATGGGGGCAGTCATGCAGGTCAACAGTCCTCAGTTCCTGTGACTTGAAGCAGGTGCTTCACCCTGACTTATCACAGGGCTAGCCCTGTTCGTATAATGTAGCCCAATTCAGAAGCATGGAGGGTTATCTTAGCTGGGAGTTTCTGATAACACATTTGGGTGGGGTGCAGCTTGGTGTTACCCTGATTTCTGTGGGTCCCGGGAGGGACACCTAAGTGTGCTCCAAATATTACAAAGTTGGGAATTAGCAAAAAGCACAAGCTAGCACTACGAGAGGCAGGGCAATGTAGCGAGATCTTTAACCCTATGTTTACGGGGTCAGGCCGTGACAAGAACTAGGCACAGTTGTTCAGTTTAGAAGATTTTATTATAAGTCCTCAATTCAGCAAACACAGACACATGCACTGACACACTCGTACAAGAACTATAGAAATAAAAAGTGAGGAAAATTGATAGGGTTTTAAGCGGATTTCTGGGGTGATACTCCACCTGATCCTGAAGTCCGGGAGATGAGAAATAGAGTTCGAGGGTTGGGTTCGTGGTTCCCAGCACTTGGAGGCTGAGGGGAGGCTCACCAAACAGAGCGGCAGCAGTTCGGGATGCAAGGCACGAGCGTTCTGACAAGAAGCTCAAACTTGGGGTTTTTATAGGGAGGATTGTACCTGGAGGCTAGCCCTTTCCCAAAGAGAACAATAGGTATTTGGATGGAGACAAAGCCTCCAAAAGGTCAACATCAGAATTGATGAGATTTGGCCAGCACTGCCAAATGTTAGAGCAGTATGCAGATGAGGAGCGCTTAGCGATTGTATAGACGGATGTGCTAATCCCATCAAACAAGCAGTTCGGGGCTGAGAGCCCTTGCATTTGCCTAATGGTCAGCTGTGTCTGGAGGGCACTACCTGCTGTGCGAGAGATTGTTGTTTACTGGCCTAGACCTAGCTTGCATAATTGAGGCCGTACAGCCATGCCTGTCTACACAGGCTCTCTGTGACCCGCTTAGACATGTGGAGTTCATCTTATGGAGTGCCACGTGGAAATATTAACCATAACCAATACGAAGTTGTAGACCTTGGGCTTGGGCCAGATAACCGCAGTAACATTGCGAACTGAAATGAAAAAAGCACAAACATAGATCATCATCTAAATGCTGGTCACTAACAAGCAGTAGCCAGGTGGTAGCACAGAGAGCACAACACAGATGAGCTAATTAAGAGATTTATGGGACAAAGATAATTAAACTAGAATATCTTCTAATTAAAAGAAAGTATATAAATTGCATCTCTGAAGAAAAAGTCCCCCCTGCTCCACAATTCTTGATATTTGCATTTACTTTACTTTGCTTTCCCTCCTCTGAATTAGATGGTACTTTGTCACTCGCAGACTTCCTGTCATGTTCTCTTAGATGTGTAAGTTTTTGACATCAGCAGAAAAACTGTGATGGTAACAAACAAACAAATAATAAAATCGCACGAAATCTCTGGGTGACAAAATGTCATTGTGATTCTGATTACTCTGCATAGCACCAGGAATCTACAGGGCTGTTTTACATGGTTCCCCCTCACAATTTGTCCTCACCATGACTCTGTAAGATAGGATGGATTGAGGTGTAATCATTGGCTGAAAATCACCCAGGAAGCTTTGTGTTTAAGGCAAGCATCTGAGTTTGATTTTCCCTTGACCACATCTAGTATTCTAACTATCACACTATGCTCGCAGTCTTACTTCAGTGCTTACTATATGAATACAGTTGGCCTTCTACATTTGCTAGAGTTGGGGGCACAGGACCCACACAAAGTGGAAAAATTGCAAATATCAAAGTATATGTCTCTCTCTGAACAGAGGCTGAGGCATGGTGAGGAGAGTGGGCACCCAAAATCCAAACCAAATCAAAGAAAAGAGAGGGAAAAGAGATGGGTTGTCATGTTGGTTTTTTCTCACCTATATCCTTTGTTGGGTGTGGATGGCTAGGCAATGGTAGTGGAGGAGGAGGAGAACGAGATTCGGTTTTTTAAAAAAGGCTTCCATGGCCTGATTTGAGCCACTGAGAGGGAAGATTCCCCCAGAAAGAAGTGTCTATGGAGGCAGGGCAGGAGTTGAAAACACTTGCAAATAATCAAATCCATGAAAGTTAAGCCTGCATATGTGGAGAGCCGACTGTAGTGACAAGATCAAAACAAGATCAAAACAATGCAACAATTTATTGGGAAATGTAGGTGGCTGTACTGGATAACACAAGATGAGTAGTAAAAGGCAGAAGTTGAACAACAATCTGTTGCACGCCTGCCCATCCACTCACGGGGGCCAAGTAGAGAAAGAAATAAACTTTGTAAATATATAAAGTAGCTTTATTTACTAATACTTTTTCATAGTAAAATGCATGGTCTAATGCAGGAGAGACACAGAAGAGAAAATGGCTATAGGTTAGTGATGCAGAAGAAAAGTGAATATGTGTATGGAAAGGCAGCAAACAGAAAGTCAGCAAATGTGCAGACTGGCAGTTAATACAGGCTTGTGAAGTTTGCTAACTCTAACACAATTAGGGATGGGATGAATCCAGAATTTTCCGGATCCGGATCCCTGGAAGGTTCTAGGAATCCATGAATCTCACTAATCTCAAATCTTTTGAATCCTTTTTTTAAAAAAGGGTTTAAAAAGCAAGGGAAAGAAAGCACTTCTACTGAAAAGTGTTTTTGAAGCAGAATTTGACAGCTCTGTTTAATGAAAAACAAATTAAATAATAGTTTTCAGTTCAGGAAGACATACCCATACTTCTTATTGAGAAGATACAAATGCAATTGACATGTTCGTCTACTACATGAAGTACACAACTCTTAAGTCAAAAGAATAGAGATTATTACCTTGCAGAGGGAGGCAGCAGTGGGGGCAGGCAGCCGGAGCGGACACAGGCAGCCCAAGTGGGCACAGGCAGCCCAAGTGGGCACAGGCAGCCCAGTGGGCACAGGAGTACGAGCTAACACAGGTAACAGCCCTGGGCACAGGCAGCCTCCTGTGTGCAGCTTTATGTCACAATTTTCATGTGCCCAGGGGGCTGCTGGCCAATCAGGCATTTAGCGGGCTCCAGAGGTGTCAATTTTTCAAAACCCTGCCCCCTTCTCCTGTCTGCCCCAGGCAGGATCAGGCTGGTGGTGGGTGGGAGCAGAACAGGGAGCACAAGATTGCACTCTCCACCACCTTCTCCTGCCCTCCCAGGCAGGATTCGAAAGATTTGGTTCACCTATTTTGGTGGGGGGATTCAGGTTCCCAAATCTCAAATCCTTGCCTAGGATTCGAGGATTCGAGGATTCGGTTGGTCCATCCCTACAGTTAATGAACTCAGTTTTCATAGTAAGAAAATGTGCACAGTATATTTACTTTGCATAGCATACAGATTTGCATGATAATATAGTCTATCCATAATTGGGGAATTGGCGTGTGGAAATATCACTGTTCCTTCTTCAAAGAGTATCTACAAAACACAGTTAAATCAGTCTGACCCATCTTAACTATCTTTGCTTCATTGTATGGAATGCTGGGACTTGTAGATGGATGACATGTGTATAATTCTTATTTAGAAGATAATTTTGTAGAACTGTAAGTCAAGAAAAAAAGGATTATGATTTTACCCCCTCCCCCATGCGTTGAAAGTACTTCAACTTCATTTTGAAAGGCTGTGGTCTCTTCATTAGTGTTCAATGCACTGCAGTAATTAATGTCAGACTGGGCGTGAGCAGGCTCAGACACAAATTTATACAGATATGGAGGGCATTGCTTGCTTTTACTTTTCATTTTTTTAAAAAAATTAGATTGTATCAAACACTCTGAAATTATTAGTTTTATATAGAAACTACCTTTCTATGGGCTTAGTCCTAGCCCTGTTGAGCTGAATGGCAAATTTCTCATGTTGTCTTCTAGGGTATAAGACCAACTTTTAGGACCAAGGTGTTCGGCACAGTGCTGCCAGCTCTCCTTTGTGTATAGCAAATAGGTCAATGTCAAAGCAGTTTCACATTCTGCCAAGTTAATGCCTGCATGGAAAAATAGCAAAGCCACCTGTTTACTTCTCAAGAAGCTGAGTTTAACTGCACTGCAAAGTCACTGGGATTCATTGTCTAAAAAGAAGAAGCTCATGTCTTCCACCTCTCTGAATTCAGTTGCAAAACATATAAGGTCAAAATGTCCTCTGTATGAAAGGAAACAATTCTATGGCCATTTCCTCACGGGCTTAAAAAACCGGTGCAGAGCATCCTCCAGAGAGGACGTCTGCACCTGGGAGCGGACTGGGTTGGGCTACTTTATGTAGTTCCACACCTCAGTCCGCTCTGGAATGACCCGAAGTGGTCGTGCAGCGTGCTTTTTAAAAACCTGTTTTTTCAGGTTTTTAAAAAGCACGGAGCGCACCACTCCATGCCACTCCATTCCTGTGCTCTGGTGCAGATTTGCAGGCTCGCACAAGTGCAAGCCTGCAGATCTGCCGGGGGTGGGCTTTACGCTGGCGAGCTTCAGTGGTTAGTGGAGAGCCTCCACCAACCGGAAGCCGCCATTTTAGTCCCTGGAGCAGTGCGGAGCGGCGGCCATGCACTGCTCTGGAGTAGCCTGGACCTGAGCGTCGAGCCAAGAAATCCGGTAAGTACCGGACCGGGGCGATTCCATCGCCATGTGCGGAAATGGCCTTAGTCTGCCACTATAACACCCACTCTCTTAAGAAGATGAGCACGTAGGCAGCAACGTTTGTACAATCGAAACCCAGGTCAGGCCAGTACAATCCCCCATCACGTAGCCCCAGGAGACCTCAAGATGTGCAAATCCACAGTAGACAAAGGGTCCTCAGCCCCTGAGAAGTGAACTTGAGGGGATTAGCGTGTTTGCCCCAAACACGCTAATTGATAGCAATAAAATCCTATCAGGCAAGGACCATTTTCATAAAGTCACATCACAACCCAATGCAACTGAAGATCCTGAAACTTTGGCAACACCTCGTAATCCCATCATGCAATGGAAGTTGCCATTGGGGAGCTTTTTTCTCGTTGCGACACTCATTGTTCTCTCTGGGAAAGGATTAGCCTTCCAGGTACTCTTTCCCTTACAAATAGTCCCAGTTTTTGAGTGTTTCTTTGGATCACTTCCAGTCATCCCAGCAGACCGTTTCTCCATCTGTTGAGTAATCCTCTCAGCCCTCTCTGTGCTGAGCTCTACTTCTTAGCTGTTTTTCCTGGACCAAGGACTTCAGGAAAAGGTGCAGTATTACCCCAGCTACAATCCCTTCAATAGTTCCCCTATCCAGTTTCCTCTCTTTTGCTTCTTAATAGGTCTTGAGTGAGTGTGTGAGTAATTGAGTTGGTGCGTCAGACTTTCATTCAATAAAATCATTTATTAGACATTTTCGTTTGGTTTTTGGCTTGGCCTGACCTCGTAAAAACTGGGTAAAAAGATCCCGCTAGGTTACCATGCCTCTCACATTGCTGTTGCTTGTGCTCTGGCTAGTTTCCATTCCCTGCCACGTGGAGCACATTAAGGCGTCCCCCACGGGACCCCAGAAATCAGGGTAACACTTCCCCTTCCCCCAGTTACCTTTCCTTTGCCAGAAGAAAGATGGACAATTAAACAAACAAACAAACAAACAGACAAAGATAGACAGTTTTTTTAAAAAAAATAAATAAAATATAATCTATAATTTGTTATCTGCTGTTTCAACACTCTTTATGCTGGATATTTTATAGCTATTTGGTTATAAGTGTTGCATTTTAATGTACTTTATTAATATGGTTTTAAATATGTAGATTGCTTTGTGTGTGCCTTAACATAGACAAGGGAAATATAAGAAATGACACACATCCATCCATCCATCCATCCATCCATCCCAGATGGGTGGGTGAGTGAAGAGATTTTGAGACCTGAACATCCATAGTCTGTGGAAATCTGCTCCTTCACCCAGATCAGTTCTGTTGATTGATCTTTCTCCTTGTAGCAGCAACTCCTACAACTTTTTGCATGGTGGTAGCTGAGCACTTAATTGTACTTGCCTTCCTCCAGAAAGGAAGAAGCCAAGCAGAGGTCCATAGGCAATTATTTCCATTTGGTAGGTACTACTGTGGAAAATACTCTCCTTCTCACATATCAGTAAATCTTATTGCAGTAAAGAAAGGGCATAGCTTTGCAAAGTTATTTTTTCAAATATTTTTACAATGTATCATGGGAAAGTTATATTTTAAAACTAAAACTCCTCAAATCCCCTAGCTAGCATGGATACAGTAATCCAAAAATTTAAATTTTTGAAGCTCTGACAAAGAAGAGAAGGCATGTGGCATAGTTTTGGGTTTTCAGGAATGCACTTAATGTATTATTCTCACCATTTCATTTTTCTTTTGCAATACATTGAAAATTTCTCCATCTAGATAATGTGCTTAGTCCAGCAAGGTTGCTGTGCAGTGTGCCTTCAGAAATTGCCTTGAGATTGGCTGATGTGCATCAAACGTGGTGATAAGTCTAATGCAAAATATTTACATACACCATACCCTCTTATCATTTGAATCATGCAGTATCTCTGCAAAATGAATGTATGGCACATCAAGGTATAGTAATACCCCCCAAGAATCCTGCCCACCCTATGAAATTTTCTTTCATTCACCAGATTTCTGAATTAAAACTTCAATTGAGCATTTCAAAATACTTATTCTCATCATGTACCATTGCATTTAAAGAAAAAGGGCAGGCAAAGCTCCCAAGGGAAAGTGAACACAGCAAATATGAGAATTCTAGGTATAACTAAATTTCAAGGTCTCACACTTTGAAATGTTAGAAATTTGGGCCTGAAGGAAAATTTCATTGGGGATCAGAATGCTTATGGGGGCAATGTTCTCATTTTGTTCCCCCTATACCCATACAGCTTCCCCCTCTTTCTCGCTCTCTGTATTTTTACAATATGCCACAACAGTAATTATTAGATATGGTTTGTGTTAGTTTAGTGAAGTTTGCTCAAGTTCTCCTTACAAAACTTCCGTACTTCTAACAGCAACTCAAGTACATGAATAGTGAAGGCTCAAGGAGATTGCTGTTCCAAAAAGGGTCAGTGACAGTAAGTCAAATCTGGAAGACTGGCCAAATTACCAAGTTCAAAATGATTCTCTCAGATCTGCAAGAAGTTTTAAGCTAGAAGCACAGCCCTGAATCATTGATGAGAGATATTATCCACTCAGATGGATTGGTTCCATCTGCTACAATAATAAAAACAATAATCCTTGGCAATTACATATCCTCTGCCGCTTTCAAAGTGCTGTGCAAACATTAACTAAGCTGAGAACCAGCTGATAATACATTTTTAAAAAGAGAGTTTGTATCCAAGTTTGGCAATGGTCATCACGGGTGCTTTTAAAAGATTTCAGTAAGAGATGTGATTTGCAGTTGAGGTGAGTACTCCTGGCTTGCTTGACATAATTCCACATTTTGTAGCAACATTGTGATTCACTGCATGAGGAACAGTACCCTTTCGTGGCCAAGATTAAATGGATCTTTTCAAAGGAGTGGGATGTCTCATTACACTAGGGAACCTTTGACACTCCACAATTACAGCCCTATGGTTCCTCTCTAACTGCCATGGCTGCAACCTATGGAATCTTGGGCTTCGTTGTTTGTTTAGAGCAACTAGAATTCTCTGGCTCAGGATGCTAAATACTTCTCCCTAAACTGCAAATCCCAGAATTCTATAGGCAGCTAAAGTGGAATCATAGCAATGCAACTATATAGTGTGAAAGGACTCTATGAAGTCCACTAATTGTGCAACTGGAGCCCTCCCACACTACTGAATTATAGCACTATGATTCCATTAACTGCCATGGCTGCATCCCATGGAATTCTGGGGTTTGTAGTTTGGTGAAGTATTTGAAATATTCTCTGGCTGAGAAGTCTAAATCCCCCTCCCTCAACTGCAATCTCAGGATTCCATAGGATATTGCCATGGCAGTTAAAATGGAATCAGTGCTATAAATGCCCACTGTGAAAGGGCCCCAGGGTTGGTTAACTTTTGGAGGTTGGGGGCTGTATTTGGCTCCCATGGGACCTGGAAGTGCCACACCCATAACAACAACAACAATAACAATAATTATTGTTATTATTATTTTAAAAATTGCTTTATTCTAGGTTGCACAGGAGAACTTCTGCCACATTTTGGAAACTTGCTGGGCCATTTTAGGCTACGTGAATCCTTTTTCTAACCAGGAAGTAAACAAGACATTAACTTCTGGCATACTTCTTGGTTTAGAAATATTTACATTAAATTATGTTTGAATTTATAGTATTTTTATAGGAACTTTTAAAAAAATACACGAAGGCCTTTTATCCCAGGCCTTGGTGAAATGTGTGATATAAATCAAATCAAGGCACATTAAAGTGAATGATTTTGCAAGGCATCCATGGCAAGAATGGCATATCAAAATATGCATGAATTTCTGTTGGAATTCACTGTGAAATAAAGCAAAATAAGACAAGAGGGGTTGGATTTGGAGACATGCAATGAAAGCTCTTCACACTTCCTAGTTTGAGAAACATGAGGGAAATCATTTGGGGCCAGTGATGTCCTCTAAAGAGTTTTTTTGTACACAAGATATCACCCTGTCCTTCTAGCAACTGAAATGATAAATTCCTTGTCTCATTTTATTCAGTGTCTTGTCCAACATCAACTCTAGGTGTTTTTTTTTTTACTGCTTTGATAAACTGAACAATCTCAAATAAATGGGGTTCGTATGATGATGCTCACCAGTGTATTTTCTCCAACTGCAATGTCTCACTTCTGGAGTTTGTCTGAATTTGTGCATAATTATGAGGTGCCTGTGGGAGTCTCTCTTATTTACAGCTCCCTCTGCTATATTTCAGAGGAATATATTGAGTATTTCTAAGTATTCCTTGTCTAAGAAAACCCTATGAAATTCATGGGGGTCACTGTAAGTCGACAGGTGAATTGAAGGCAGATACTCACAAACACATTTCTCCTCTCTCTTATTTGGAATTATGATTTCCAGGAGCTTAACAGAAACAATCTACTCCAATTCCTTCTGGCAGGGTCACACTGCAATCCTCAACAACTGATTGGGGTGGACCTAGCAGCTACTAGCTTTATATTGCAGCCACTGGCTCTATATAGCAGCTGCCTCAGTCTTCAGAACTCAGTGTCTGAGGAGAAAGAAGAAGGTGAGTTTGTGTTTTTGAGCTCAGGGTTGACTGTTGAATTACACTCTTCAGAGTTTTTTTTTTGGGGGGGGTGTTTTTTCAGCTGTGCACTCTTCCTGAGCACACACACTAAGGGGACAGAGCTTCTACTGAGTCACTGACTTGAATGAGGGTCAACCTAGCAGCTGCTAGGCTATATAACTGCTGCCTCAGCCTTTGGAGCTCAGCAAACAGGAAGTGAAAAAATGGGCAATTTTTGTGGGAGTTTTGTGGGGGGACTTTAAGGGACAAGCTTGGACAGCTGTGTCACTACACACATACGATGATGAACATGGATCTTAATGGAGTTGTTGCAGTAGCCTGGAGCAACTCCATTTGTTCTGTGCAATTATTTTTATGTTGTAAACATTATTTTTATTATTTTATTTTATTTTTGGCCAGAGGATCTGGAATGCTATACCTTCAGGAAGTGCAATCTGATTGCTCTGTTGGAGGAGAAGGTACAACAGATTGAGGTCAGTATATCTACACTTCAGTATTCCAGGGAGGATGAAGCTTTTTTGGAAATAGTGGTACAGAGTTTTCTAGAATGGGAAGAAATGGGGGATACCTATAGAGAGGGTGATAATTTCAAAACATGGGAGGACAATACCTGGAGGAATATTACACACAGAAATAGAACAATCAAGAGCTATGTTTCAAGCTTGGAGCTACTCAATTAGTTCCAAGCTCTCCCCTAAGTCGGTGATTATAAGGCACAGGAACAATGACATGAGCCTTATATTTCTGATGTCATGGAGGCAACCCTGGATGGAAGGGCTACTGTCACTTCCCAGAGGAAGAAGAAGCATGCGGTGATTCCCTTTTGCACAGACCAGAAGGAATGGTGTGTGGGCCTGATACGTTGTCTCAAGAGGTATGCTGTCTCCCAGGGGGTGAAGATCCATTATGTAACACAGAAGCTGATAAGACTTATGAAGATGTTCAACCCTTACCCTTTCCTTCTGATATATACCGCAAGATAACCTTTAATATTTTGAACGAACTATAAGGCTCTAGGGAGGAAACTAAAGGACATTGCAGCTCAGTTTGTCATTTCATCATTCCTTCTTGTGGAAGGACATGGCTCAGGAAGAAGGAGAGGAATAGCAACCAGTGAACAACTGGCTTCCCAAATGATTACATCAAGAAAAATTTGACATCTTGGACTGTGAGTTACACCAGAGCTTTCCAAACTTTTCATGTTGTTGACACACTTTTTAGACAAGCATCATTGCACAACACAGTAATTCAGTTTTACTAGCAAACCTGAGGTTAAACTAACTGCTAAGAGATACAGACACATACATAAATTGTAATAACAAAATGTATGGGGACACAACATATCTCATGAAAACGTTTCATATATTTTTAAAACTATATGATTTATAAATAATAACATACGTTTCCAAGATTGTAGGTGACACACCTACACACTTCAGGCAACACACTAACGCGTTGAGGCACACCATTTGGAAAACCCTGATCTACACATTCATGAAGGACTTCTAGCAAGAGAAGGGTTGAACCTCATAGTGATCAGAAAGCATTTGCTAGAGGTCTTGCAAACCTGATCATGAACCCTTTAAACTGAGTTACATGGGGGAGGGAGACAATATTCTTAGAGGTACAGGAGGACACCAAATAGTGGAGATAATGGCTGGAATCCTGTATGGAAGTTATGTCTTTGTAAGTGGACTTACATATGCAAGAATTAAAACTGTGGAGTTTTGTAACATCCGTATCCAGTAAAAGGCTGCTGCTACATCACTACCTAGCACAGTTGGCAAAGTGATCACTGTGCAATGGAACTGATGCGCAATGAGTCCAATGCACAGGGGACCTGATGAAGGAAAGCTAAAGCTCAGAATGAACTCAGACTCACTAGAGAGGTTTTTGAAAAAGAGTTTTTCTGGCTGTGTTTGTAGCAAGAGGAAGAACAAGAAAACAGTAGGGTCACTGCACAGAGGAGACAGTGGCCTTTTCTGCACCTTACCTTCTTCTGGCACTGGAGTGCGGGGATCGTGCGAGCAGCCTCTGGCGAGAGGCTCTCGCGTCTGGGGTCCTTTGGCTCTGCATGAGCTGCCTGCTCTTGTGAGAGCCCTGCCTCTTTTTCCGCAGTGCAGCCTGGGACCTTCCCAGGCTGCACGGGCACGAAGTGCTGGGGCACGAAGCGTGACTGGCGTGGCTCCGGAGGCTCCGCATGCCAGGTATGTGTGCACAGGGCCCAGGAGCAATGTGTGATTGCATACCATTTTAGGCTTCTAGTCGAAAATGGAAAGGTGCACAATTGGCGCCTGCCGGCTCCTGGAGCATTGCATGATTGTGAGTGCATTGTGCAGATTGCTCCTCACAATCACACAATGCTCCAGGTACCTTTTCTCATGGAAAATGCCATGCGAAAAGGGCCAGTGAAATGCTAACAGGACAGAGAGAAGGCTGAAGTGTTCAATACCTTCATTGCATCAATCTTCCTCCAAAAGGAAAACAGTACTCTAACTGGTCAAAAATATAATAAATCATTCCATAAAGGGACTACAGTCCAGAATAGGTAAAGGGTTAGTAAAGGAATACCTAGCTATTCCAAATGAATTCAAGTCCTGGGCTGTATGAGCTGCATCCAAGAGTACTGAACTTGCAGCAGTAATCTCACAGTCACTGTCAATAATCTTTGAGAATTCTTGTAGGATAGGAAAGGTCCCAGCAGATTGAAAAGGAGAGGAGGAAAATGTTGTCTCCATTTTCAAAAAATATAAAAAAGAGGACCCAAGCAACTAGACCAGTCAGCTTGATGTCTATACCAGGAAAGGTTCTGGAACATCTCATTAAACAGTCATTCTGTGCATGTTTATGAAGGAAAGGTGTGATTGCTAGCAGCCTCAAAAACATATAATGAATTAATCTTCTCCCCCGCTCTCTCTCTTTACGAATCAGGGAAGTGCTGTGTTGATAGTACATTTTGATTTCAGTAAGGCATGGTTTCCCCTATATTCATGCAAGCAAGCTGGTGAACTGTGGTATAGATAGTGCTACAGTGCTCTAGTTAGTTGGATCTATAATTTTCTGACAGACCACACTCAGAGAGTGCTCACCGATATTGTTCCTCACCCTGGAGAGAAGTCACTAGGGAAGTGCCTCAGGTTTCTGTCCTGGGTCCGGTGTTGTTCAACATCTTTGTAAATGACCGATGATAGAATAGAAGGCATATTTTATTAAATTTGCAGACGACACCAAATTAGTTGGGTACAAAATACCACCAGAGGACAGGAACAGAATTCAAAATGACAGATTGGAGAGCTAGGCCAAAATTAACTAAATGAATTTCAACAAGGAAAAATATAAGGTACAGCATCTAGATAGGAAAATGAAGTGCATAAATGTAGGATGAGTGACACCTGACTTGAAAGCATTACATGCGAAAAAGGATCTAGGGATCTTAAGAGACCACAAGCTAAACATGTGTCAAAAGTGTGATGCAGCAGCCAACAAACAAACAAACAAACAAGCAAGCAAGCAAACAAACACAGCCAATGCAACAGGAGTATAGTATCCAGACTGTGGGAAACAGGAGTGCTATTCTATTGTGCTTTGGTCAGACCTCAATGGGAATACAGTGTCCAGTTCTGGGCACTACAGTTAAAAAAGCATATTGACAAACTGGAATGTGTCCAGAGAACTGCAACCAAGATGACCAAAGGTTTGGAAATCAAGTGTTATGAGGAACAACTTAGGGAGCTGGGTATGTTCAATTTGGAGAGGAGAAGGCTGAGAGGTGACCTGAGAAACATCTTTAAATATTTAGAAGAATATCATGTAGAAGATGGAGCAAACTTGTTTTCTCCTGCTCTAGAGACTAGAACATGAACCAGTGGATTCAAATTACAGCCTAAGAGATTCAGGAAGAACTGTTTGACCCTACCCTATTGTTGCTCCAGCAGAGTAGATCAGAATAGATACATCTGCAACTTGTACCACGAAAGATGCAATATACCAAATACAGGGGAACAAAGGAGGAGAAGAAATGCAGGGAGGCAAATCTTCATGCAGATGTTTGTGAATCAAATGCTGAAATGAAGGCATTGTGATAGAAGTGCATAACTGCTTTTGCAAAAGATCATCATTAAATGTGGTGCTGCATAGCAATGGGGGGGGTGCAAGGTCAGAGTTGTGGAACTTTTGCCCTCCTTCGCCACTGAACACCCCCACCATTGTTTTGATTGGATAATGGGCAGGTCTAGACTTGTGCTGTGCCAGTGAAGGAAAGCAGGAAAAGTGAGGGTGATTGTGACACTAAGGCTTTCTATGTCATGGCATTTGGCCATGTTTACACCTACATTTCATTACCAGTAACTTCTGCTTTCTTTCTCCTAAGAACCCTTTAACCTCTCTGGAATGGGGAAGGAGGATGAGGGCAGAGCAGGTCTTGCACTGAGTGAAAGGGCGGCAACTACAAGGGAGAGAAGGCAAAGCATATTTAGTGTTGGTGGCAGCAGTGGGAAATTTACAAAGCAGTGCATTTGCTGCATTCAGATCAATTTGTTTGGGCCCTGGTGTTTACACTGGTCTTTGTTTCTCGGGTGGTTGTCAGCAGGTATTTGTTTTCATGACTAAAGAAATGTAATGTTCTGCTAGAAAGCTTACTCTTCCTACATGGTAACCCCTCCCCCCACTTCAGTGTCATCTTTCCTTGGAAGGTCTTAGGGTTCATGCTCTCTTCAGTCTCACTGTTTTCTAATTTGCAGACAGAGTCTGGTCATTGGGATTGTTTTGTGGACCCCAGTCAGACACAGGCTTGATGTTGGCAGATTTTGGAGATACCTATGCCCTTAAAGTCTGTGTTTAACAGAGCAATCTTATGCTTGTATATTCAGAAGTCTTATTGAGTTCAACGACCTTGTCTCCCAGGAGAGGGCATTGGATTACCACCTAACTGTTTACTTTTACCTCATTCATTTTGGCTATTTATTTATAATTTTTCTTAGGCAAGTAGTTAAAATGATTGATATAGCTAGAATTTTGTTATAAGTTTTGCTGGTATGATAACTAAGCAATGAATAGATCTGTAGACATATTTGGTAACACATATAAATTATATATTGCATATTTTGTGATTGACATGAACACAGAGACATCACATTTTGAAGCTTGACTTTACTGAGTTGTACTGTATGTCCTTGACAGGCAAGGAGCTCTGTATGTTACTGTTCTGTAAATCTGTTTATCTGTATACGTCATAGATTATTAGACCTAGGGTTTACAGGAAAACCTGCTTTAAAGAAATGACATTAATACCATTAAGGTTCCTCCTAACATGAAGAAGTAGAATACAAATTGCTAGATTAAGGAGGGCAGCATATAATTACCCTGCAGATAATATGTCTGACACAGAATTGCTTGAAATCTTTTTTTTTAACCCTCAGGATAATTATAACAGTAGGCAAAGCAAACAAGAAGCGCTTCAACCCATTGCTGTTACATTACTCTCTTTTTTTCTTTCTCTGTGTTTCTTTATGTGCATGGTAAATAAGTAAAGTAATATATTCAAAATGGTGGATAAGAACCAAATCCTCTAGAAGTCCTGGAGGATGATGCTGTTGTGTGTTCGGCTACAGGACATAGAAAGATGCTTCTTGGCCGTTCCTTTGCTCTCCATTGGCCATGGGATGGCTGTTTGAAAGGGCAACAAGGGACAGGTAGGTTTTCAGGGAGGGGAGATGGAGCATAGTTCTGCCCTGGTGGAACTTTACCCCCCTGCCAATCTTCTGATGCAGGAACATGGCTGTAGTTGCTAAATCTAATTTTTAGATTAGATTCATTGAATCAATGAGAACTTGGTGAGCCAACACTTACATAAGTATTTCTTTGGTTCATTAGGTCTCTTCCAGTTGGGACTATGAATTGGATTTAGCTCCACATTGTTGATAATACCATCTGCAGACACTTGCAGTCCAAATTATGCAGTAATTATACTGACCACATTGTGGTTACATGGTAGACTGTGTTTGTCTTAATCAGTCACAACTTGGGCAGAGCAGACATAGCCTATATCATGATGCCTTTCACCATTTAGATCATTCCCTTTCATTTCATCCTCTCCTGTGTTAGAACTGGAGAACTGTTAGTATTTTGATGGAGACGAGTAGATGCTTCCCCCTGCTCATGGATTGCTTTCTGAGACATTAGTCTGATGGGAAGAGAGAGACAGACTCTAGGGCAGTGATCAAAGCTGTTTATTTAATTACTGGAACATTAAGTTCTTCCACATAAAGCTATGAGCTAAAAGGTTTTATATGAAAAGGACCAACAATAAAATATCAAGGCAGACCTTTACATTTTACAAAACACTCTGTACTACAAAGGGCATTAGAGTAAGCAGTTTGTTTTCTGTTGGCACGGCTATGCAGAACCGTATTAGCAAAGATGGCAGGGGCTCCCATGTCAGAGGAGGTGGTGAATCCACCCTGAGGTTCAGTCCAAACTTTAAAGGGGCCGTCCAAGTTGCTAAATCCATTTTGGGGTGTGGGTTGAGCATTTTGAATAGTTCCTTTAAAATTCTGAGTAGCATGGAAATCACTGTATATGTTAGTATGGTATAATATTTTTCACTGTGCTTATACAGGGACCCTTTCACACTTAGGCAGATATAGCCCAGTGTTTCCGCTTTATCTGCTGTGGATGCATCCTATAGAATCCTGGGGTTTATAGAATCCTGATTAAAAATTCTAAACGTTCTTCCCTAAACTGTAAACCTCAGGATTCCATAGAATGTTGCCATGACAATTAAAGTGTGATATAGCACTATAAATGTGCAGGGTGAGAGAGCCTCTTTTTTTACTGCGTTTCTTATGTGCCATAGTCATGGCAGTCATGATGGGTTTTGGCAGTGATTGATAGTTTTGTAACTAGCAATCACTGCCAAAACCTACCATGCTTGCCATCAAAGCATTTTCCTCCACAAAGAAGGAGCACTGCCACCCTCATAGAGGCTCCTCACCTCCTCAGTTGCTCCTCCCTCTTTCAGGTGACTCTTTCAGGAAGGAAGTAGGCCTCACCTGATTTCCAAAGTTATACATAACTGTGACTTGGTACTTAGGTTGGTCCTTACCACATACCATATTCTGTCTTCTGGCTAATATATCCATCTGTCTTCTGCTCCATCTCGGCACTATAGTGAAAGAAAAGCAATGATTGTGTTATATGAGAACAGAAGCAATGTGAAGCCACCCTTTTGTATGTATTACATATTACTGCTACTGAAAACTGGAGGCGGCTTTTGCACCTTTAATGGTTGTACAGAAGAGGAATTTCAGCAGATATTGCTTACCATGTATTCAGGTAACAAGCAACACCTGCTGAAATTCTCTCTTCTAAACAATCATTAAAGGTACAGGAGCTGTTTCCAGTTTTCACTCTGGCAACTGCACACAGCTAATCTAGCACAAGAGTCCAAGATCACTGATTATGTGTCCAACATACCTTGCATTTCTTTGCTTGTATATTACATTGCTCATGAAAAGGTCTCAGTGGTAGAATAGAATTTGGAAATGTTACAGTTTTGGACTACAGGTCCCAGAATTGCTCAATCAGCATGGCTATTGGGGGATTCTGGTAGTTGTAGTCAAAACAAGGTAACATTTCCAAGTTCTGGGCAGAAAGGCCTAGGCTCAGTTCTACACATCTCCAGGCAGGGGAATACCCCTCTGCAAGAGTCTGGAGGGCTCCTGCCGGTTAGCATAAACAATATTGAGCTTACCTGGGCCAGTGGTTTGACATGGCGAGAGGCATCTTTGTATTGTTGGCTGTAGACTGTGTGGAGGAGGAGGAAAAAGTTGACAGTTATAATAATGCAAAGGGAAATGTGGTGTTTATAAACATAAACATAAATATGGTGCTTATAAACATAAACCAAAAGGAGAGGCAGATCCCAAGTGGGGCTCTGAAAAAGGAGTTCAAATACACCGTTTGCAGTGACACATTTCAACAAAATGGCTTCTTAGGCCAGCGGTCAAAATTTCTTGCACAGTCAGCTCTTCATATTTGTGGGTCTGACTTTCACAGAGTTGTTTATATGTGAATTTCTCCAACCCCTGCTCTCCAAGCTCAGGTGCTTCTTTTCTAGGTGCTTTTCAGGTGCTTCTTTCCCTCTTGACGGCTCCAATCAGGCCTTGTAGCCCATTAAAAAAAAAAAAAAAAAAACTCTGGTCCTCCTCCACCACCAACAACTTCCTGGCTAGTTAAGGACAACTTGCAGCCTGATTTCTCAGCACCATAAGCCCTCCCCTGATCCTGCCGCCCACACACCCAAGGAAGGAGATGGGTGTGAGAAAGGATATATAGGGCCACCATACAGACTCATCCCCTTCCTCTGACCTGGTTTGGACCTTGGGTGCTCATTCTCCCTGCTATGGCTCCCCCCCCATCTTCCAACAGACATACACACACATTTTGATATTTGGAAGTTTTCCACATTTGCAAGGGTCCTGTGCCCCTAACCCTAGCAAATGTGGAGGGCTGACTGTTAGCTAAAATGCAAGTGTTCTAAACACAGAATTTACTAGAGCTGACCAAAAATGGAGTTTCAAACTTCTCCCTGCTGCTTGTAGGTGGCAAAAGGGGAGGGCATTTGGCCAAACACTGGGGGCAAGGAACAAGGAGAAATTCTCTAAGACTTTTTTTCCCCAGAGTCAACTTGAAGGCACAGCACAACAACAAAATTCTGAAAATGTTTGGTTGAATATCAAAAATAAATGGTTTTAGTTCATATTAGTGGATGATGGAAAAGCTAAAATAAGAGAACAAGAAGGAGTGGGAACAAAATGGGGAAGCTATATTGCTGAATTTTATCATGTTCATTCTTTCCCTCTCTGTTTCAGTATCTAACCTTGGGTTTGCTAAAACAGCTGATTTCCTCACCGATGTATCATGTTCAGTGTCTTTCTAAAGTCAATTGTTTTTGTTCACTTATGCGGAAATAGTTTTTTTTCAAAATGGGGCTCCTTTTAAAAAACTACAATTCTCCCATGTCCCTAAAGCTAAAAATATTCAGCTTCATTTTTGTATGTGTCTGTGTGTGGAAGGTTGCTCCTTTAAAGTGGGCCTGCCCAGTTTTCACCTCCATAGTATTAAAATAATAATAATGAAGTACTCAAGGCAAAGGCTGCTTGTGTGGCATACTTAAGTTACCAACTATATAACTGAGCAGGAAGGAATCCAGAGTTTAGCAGCAGCCCAGCATAATAAATGAGGTTGTTTGTCTTGCAATAATGGAATGATAATTGTGATAATTTCAGAAGTCACTCTCATTTGGTCCCATGAGATCTCGTACTTGCTTCCCATTGTTTAAATATGTATGCTTGTCTCCAAGAGAATGACTTCTTGATGAGAAAATGCAAGCACGGAGATACTGGAAAAGAGGATGAGAAGTCTCTTTCCTTTCTTACTTTTTTTCTTCTTCTTTTCAAAATGAGAAATCTTTAAATGATAGAGTAAAGTTTCACCTGCATTTGCTAGACCAGTTGTATAAAGGAGCCTTGGCAGAAAGGAGAAAGAGAACGAAGGCTTAAAGAATGATTGCTTTGCTTTGCTTGGCAGGGTATGTAGGTATTTCATGACTTGTAAAATGCCAGTAAACTATCTAGTAAAACCATGGTACAGAAATATATAAAGCTAGCTAATGAGAAAATAATCTATTATTGATATTGATTTTCACTTTCTCTCTTACTTGGGCATGAAGTGTTTATTAAGAAATCCCCCCTGTGCTGTTTAAAGAAACAGGCCCTTGCTTGAGCTCCACTGGCTGAGGATCGCTAAGATTTACTGGAAGCCTTTCAGAAGACCAGTTATTCTGCCACCATAGAGTATCCCATGACTGTTAGGGCCTTTCTGCACTACACTGTTACAGTGCTATTATTTCATTTTCAACATCCTGTGGAATTCTGGGCTTTGTAGTTTACTGAGGCCAAAGAGCTCTCTGTCTGAGACCTCTAAATGCCCTTCTCTAAACTGCAAACCCCAGGATTCCATAGGATGTTGAAAGCTGAATAATAGCACTATAACAATGTAGTGTGGAAAGGCTCATAGAAGATCAATTTCTTACTATGGCTGCTTCTTTGGCCAAGATGTGCCAGTGGATTGTGTTGGCAATGGCACAGGGAGATGCCCAGCATTGCTATATCCTATACAGGGTTTGGAAAGGTTATATTTGGGTTACAGCTTGCAGAATCTCCCAATCAATGTCCTTATTGGGGATGGAGGAGCAGGGTGTTGTAGATCCTGTCCTCGTCCAGGCCATGCCACAAGAATTTTATACTATTACCAGAGCTTAATGGGTTTCAGTGGGGTGGGAAGAGAAGATGCTGTATAACAGTGAGTCAGACCATTGGTCCATCTATTTATTTTATTTATTGAAATATTTATATCCTGTCCAATGTTCAATGATCTCAGGGAAACTTCCTACTCTCAGCCCAGTAGAAGTGTTTCATGGTTTCAGCCAGGATTCTCTCCTCGTCCTGCTTAGAAGTTCCCAGTATTCCCAATAGTCTCTCATCCAAATATGAACTAGGCCCTTAAGCTTAGTTTATAAGACTGTGTGAGTTCACATGGTATCATGGCAGCAAAGGGGGATAGGAGACAATTGTAGTCGTTTAACATAGGAAAGGTTTCCCTCCATTCCCTTGTTTCCTTGCCCTGGTATTCTCCACTTGTTGGAAAAATCATTACCCTGCCCATGTTGCCACAAAACAGCGCAGGCTATGTTGCAGCTCAGCACCCAAGCACAGTGTACCAGCATCAGTATTAAAACCACACTCAGACGAGGCTATAGCTCTCTGTATTCTAGGTACACTCAGAGGTCATAAGGGGAAGACCTCTGGTGACAGGAAAAACAAAGAAGTGCTCTGCACACAAAACAATCATTTTGCACAAAGAGCCTGAGCTTATTGCTAAAACTTCTTTGTCTGGAATCTGAACTGGTACCTCAGCTATGGACTCCAGACCAACATTCAGCAGCAATCCCTCTCCTCCCAACCTCTGTCATGCTACAAAAGGTGAGTGGGAACAGAGGGAGAACCCCTGCTGTAAAGGATAACCACTGTGGCTGCTTCTTTTTCCCGTTTGAATTATGTTGGGGTGGAGTACTTTTCTTGGGGGAACTGGATAACCACTCCTAAACCCCACTCTGATATGGCCATGGCCACGGCATCAATAGGTTCATTGCAGACAGGCTTTCTGCATCTAGCTGGAGCCTGGATCATGCAAGTGGCATCTCATTTCATTTCCCCTTCATTTTAGCATGTTGAGTGAAAAATGGGAGAGCCAATCTGGTCTGAGCATTGGACTGGACTACAATTCTTGAGACCAGAGCTTGAATCCCTTCTCAGTCATGGAAACCTAGTAGGTGACCTGAGGCAAGGCACACACTCTCAGCCTCAGAGGAAAGCTGACCAAATCTTCCCAAGAAAACCTCCTCATAGGTTTGCCTTGGGGTTGCCATAAGTTGGAAATTACTTGAAGGCACACAACAATAACAACAAAACAAGATTGGACAAATGTGTATGGGTCTACCACCCTGGCTGCGCTGAAACATCAGAGGACACTGGGAATGATCTCGTGCTACTTCCAATTGCTATTTTCTGACTTTCAAAACAGCTTCTGGGATGCTGGGGGAATCTTGGGGACAGGAGAGGTCCAACCACCGTGTATATACACTATTCTCATACATTTTGAGTAGCTTGGAGACCTGTAGATTATACAAATTATTTCTTTCTGTCCTTCTGGATAGAATCAAGTGTCCTGTTATCAGATTGGAAACACCATTGGTTAGCTAAATGCTAGATAATTAGTAGTGGAAGAGTAACTTCCCAGAGACAAAGCCAGAGAAAGAGTGAAGAAATGAATATCCATGGGTTGATAGGCACAATATCAGGAAGAGCAGCTGAACAACTAGAGGAAGAGAAACCAGATATCTTTCATAGGCTTGCTTGGTTCTGGATCTGCTGATAGTGAAACTAGATGCTGTGATGAACTGCAGCTTAGTTCCCTGTGAATTATAATTCATCTAGCAATGGTTAAGATCAACCAGGAGGAGACTGCTCTGTGTTGACAAGAGCGAAAAACAACAACACCGACTCTACTTGGCGGCTGCATTGCTTAAAGCATTTATGGCTGAGTGCTTCTACTCACTGTCAACGAGAACAGGCTATAGTTAGTAAGTGGTTTGAAAACTGAGCCCTTTGCAGACATCTCCTTTTACTACATACCCCCAGCTAATTTTACACTGAACCACTGTTAAATGACTTATTTCTGGTACAGTTATCTCTTCTAAAACTCTGCCAGCTCTGTGAATTCAGCAAAGCATTGGCAGGGGTGGCAAAGTGCTTTTACGGTTGTATTATCTTAACTTGGCAATTTCTGAGGCAGTTATCAAGCTGGAATTGTAAATAAGAAGTGTGTGCGTGTGTGTGTTGTGATGTATAATTAAAAGTAAAATAGACTTCCTAGCCTACAAATAGCTTCATGGTAGTTTTCAATACCATTTCCAGTGGATATTACAATTGAATCATTGAGATAACAATGATTAAAATGGCACTTTGGAGGGTGAAATTCCCTTTGAGGGATTTCTGATCTTGGTAAAAGACATCAGGGCAGGTTCAGTGCTGGTGAATACTGAGGAAAAAGAGTAACCTACTTCAGAAGGTGGATCTGTCTTCTGCTGAACTTGGATGACACTCTTGCCAGTCAAGTTCAGATTTTCTGAGGTACATTATTTTCAGTATTCCTTTACAAAATGAACAAAGGATCCTTGCTCTTGCTGAGCCATGCACTGATAATCACACCTTCTCCTGCCTTCATAATCTCTTCCTGGTTCTATTTCTTGATCAGGTCAGAGTGGGAATTGCATATTTCTTGATCAGGGTACAGTATAGCATAAATATATTTTGCAGTTATTTCCTTTATCTTCAAAATAACTGTTGATGTGCTTGTAGCATGCCAGCTGAAAAAATATCTGTATTGCCTTTATTGTGGTAATGAAGCTAACAGACCAACCAAAAATGGCACAAAAAGGTGCAAGCTTTTCAGATCTTCAGATATCTTCATGAGATGGAATATTACAAAAAAGCAGGAAAATAGTTAGAGGAATAGGGGAAAAAAGGAGACACTTGATTACAAATCTACATAGTCTGTATTTGATCTTGAGATGCAGTGAGTGGTCAGCACACATGTGATAGTATTATGTTTTCCCCAGAGTATCTCCTATGCTTTTTGGGAATGTGAAAAGCAATAAATACTGATACATTTTGAAAACATGCTACTCTGTTGTAAATTCAGAATGGCCCATTCCGGCTGCATCCTGTAGAGCAGGACCTTTAACCCTCCAGATGTTGCTAGAGATGATGCCCCAGCAGCCCTAGCTGGTATACCTAAAAGTGAAGACTGTTGAGACCTGTGATAGAAGCTGAGACAAGCTGGAGAATAACCCGGAGAATAACATGTTTCTAAGCCCTGCTTTTGTGAGACACAATTCCTTTGCCTGATGTTTCCTGTTGCCAGGAGATTTTCAACATCATGGTGAATGGGCAATCCATATAAGAAGCACTTGGGCATATTGCACCTAGGGCAGGGTTACAACACACTTTCTGCGCTGTCTTCTTGATGGAGACTTTGAATCTTACCAGAATAGCAGTAATGGCTTTGGGACACCATAAATAAGCTGCCTGACACTTCCACACTCTAGAGGCACAAATTCCTTTTACTGCTATGATGATCATTTGGAACTGGAGTGACCGCTTCTCTCTGCTCAGTTACGATAGGTCAGGCTCCAGCCAGCAGCGGAACAAGGAACAGCCAACCGCCTTCATCTGGGGATTGTTATTCCTGGATGCAACTCTAACCATGTTTATTCGGAAGTAAGTCTCATTCATTTCATTCTAAATCCTAAGCAAGTATGCCAAGGATCCCAGCCAGAAGTGACATAGCTCACAAGGTTGTTGAGAGTCAGGAAACTGAAGCTAGGAGAGTCTAGTGTGAGTTGGGCTCACCCAGGCTTATTCCTGCCTGCATCCCATACACTCCCCTGGCATCATATAACTTGCTTGCTTCAGCTTTTTGCTTGTGACACTTTATAGCTTGCTTGATATGGGATATCCTCTTGGGGTGCTGGATAAAGAGGAGGATTTTGCTTTAGTGCAAGGGATAAGATAAGCCTTGGGTGCTAGGCCTCATCAAATTCAGTCTAGAAGGAAAGGTTGGGTCTCCCCCTGTGCAGGTGCTCCTAAGAAGTGTTTTGTTTGGATGTAAACATGGGAGGTTTGGGTTTGCTTCACTTCTCTTGGGTCTGTCATGGCCATACCCTCTAAAATTAGAAGGAAACTGATCACATTATCATACTATAGAAGAGACCAAGCTACTAAAGAAAATTTTGTCATTTGTCAATGAGCCTAAATCCAGTTGTTAGTACAAACAGAGTAAACCCATCAAATTAACAGGAACCTGGTAAGTCAACAGTAGTGTAAGTTCCATTGATTCAATGGGTCTAGTCTGTTAGGACTATCACTAGGATTTAGGCCAAGTTCCTCAAGCATTTTGAAAGCTCATGTGTTCACATTTCAGGCATTATACACTTTTCTCTTTTGAGCGTGGCAGTATAAACAGAATAATTAATTAAGTTCAAGGAGTGGGAAATGTTGACAATAGGATCAACCTTGATTTGGAGCCTCTGTAGGACCCAGGAACAGATGGAGGACCCATTGCACATCGATGCTTCAGCTTGTTTTTCTTTTACCTCTGCTGCTGCCGACTTTCCTGTCAGATGCATTTATTTTATAAACCAGGACCACAGCCAGTCTTAGTCAAATCAAAGCTCTTCCTCTGCTTCCGCACAGGCCTTGCAAAGGCTGTCTGTTTGCTGATGGTTTTCTGGGCTGATGCCAAATAGTCTGGGAGGCGTCTTCCATCACTACTTATGTCTGAGGCATCACCACAGCGTTTCCATGAGGCTAAAGACATTTCAGTTGGAGACTAATCCAGATCAGACTGTTACGTCTAAAACAACCTATAGACACGAAATCATTCTCCCCTTAGATCTGCATAATTAAGTACATTTGTGTGTGTGTGTGCGTGTGCGCACGTGCACGTGCATATGCACGTTTTTTGCAGAGGGAGGGATGGAATGTTTATATTGCAGAAGGAAGAAGGAGAAGGTGAGACAGCATTAGTGCTTGAATTCAAGTGGCTAAAGGGGAAAAAATTGTGTCAGGTGGATTTACCAAACTTTTTAAAAGGTGGAGCCCATCTTCCCTCTCACACTGTTCAAACACATCCAGATCTCACTCAAAATGGGTGAGCGCTGAAGACAGAGCTGTTATCTTCATTCTGGAAGTCAGATTTCTGCAGAAGGGGTGACAGATGTCGCAGCCAGATCACCTCATATTGCAGGGGAGAGGATGCCTATAGGTGAAATTTGTTCAGAGCTGGGAAATTTTACTTTTTGGACTACCAGTCCCAGAATCCCTGAATGATCATCCTGGCCTTACTGACTGCCGATTCTGGGAGTCATTGCTGAAAAACTAACCTTTCCAAGTTTTCAAAGAAGCTTTTGTGGATATAAAGCCACTTTTTCAGATGTGGTACAGTGCGATATTAGCACATCAGCTTATTAAGCATATTTATATACTTGTGGGAGTGGGATAGAATATAACAGGATCCAGAAAGCACTTTTCCAAACTTCATTTGTTGGGGTGCATTGGAGATCTTGTGCTGTGATTTCTAGTCATGTAGCTGTGTCCTTGCAGACTCAGTTTCTGCACTCTCAAAACCTTGTTAGATAAACCACCTGTCCTTATTAAAATTTTCTTCTCTTCTGTAAAACACCCAGAAGCAGCTTCAGATCTGATACAAAACATCATGCAGACTAAGGCAGAGTAACAGCAGCAACAGCAGCAGCAGCACTCCTTCCCCAAGTTAAAGGTTATTTGACCCGAGTCAGGGCATGTTAAATGGCACCAGAGGCAAAGAATCCTATAAATACTTCCATGCTGTGAGTAAAAATGTAATAAAATTTATATTCAATAACTATATACCAACATGCTTCAAGACTTCATTTTTGTTGCACAGGCTTACTGTATTTTCTAGCAATAGTGGTTTGTACTGGTGATGAAGGAGAGGGAACATAGTTCTCCTCAGGATATTCAAAGGAACTTCTTGACAGCAATTCCTGTTTGACAATGGAACCAGCTGCTGAGAGTCGGTAGGGTTTCCTTCTCTGGATGGCTTCAGAAAGAGTCTAGAGAGCTACCTGCTGGGGATGCTTTAGCAGGTGCTCCTGCATTGAACAGGGGGTTGGACTCAATGGCCGATGGAGCATCTTCCAACTCTATGGTTCTATGATTATGTGAAATCAGACACCCAAGTCAGCTATCATGCTCTGCCTAATAGAAGTGCTGCCCATTCCCTTGTAACTCTGAGCTCTGTTTGGATGAAACTGCTTAGGTCCTTATTGCACTGCACTGTTATAGTGCTCTTATTCCACTTTAACTGCCATGGCATCATCCTATGGAACTGTGGGATTTGCAGTTCAGGGAGGTGCAGTTAGAATTCTCAGTCAGAGAGCTCTTGGCCTTGACTAAACTACAAACCCCAGAATTCCACAGAATGTTGCCATGACAATTATAGTGCTATAACAATGCAGTGTGATAGGGCTATTAGAAAGTATAATTTCTTTCCTGCTCTGCTCCTTTTTAGATTGCAGACTTCAATAGTGAAAGCTACTCCTTTCAGACTTGTAAAGCAATACACAGAGACATGAGGCACCTCTAATCTTAACTGGACTCAATGACGCAGGAGTCTTGAACCTATTTTGCATGATCTTTTCTGCACCATCCCAACACCATACCTATCCTTTGTTGTTGTTATTTTTAATTGCCATCAAGTGACTTATGGAAACCCTATGAATGACAAACCTCCATCAACAATGTAAGATATGTGCATGACAACAGATTGCTATCTGAAAACTGATTTAAAAAAACCTCTTGGAATAACCATTGAGGAAAATCAAGGAAGAAAGTGTGAAAACAGGGTTACAGATGAATATTTAGAAAACAAAAAGAGTGTGAAAACATATGATTTATGTAACTTCAAAGTGGGCAATGAAGGCATTGGAATAGTTAAAAGATTTTCATACCTTGGCTCACTCATTAATCAAAACTGAGAAAATGCCCAAGAAATCAGACTTGGAAGGGCAGCTATGAGGGAACTAGATAAGATTCTCAAGTGTAAAAATGTACTTTGCATTCCAAGTGACAAATTCCAAGTGCTCATAAAAGCATATGATAGCCACGGTCTGCTGTGATGAAAAGGAAAGATTTTCCTTCTTTCTTCCTCAGGATGTTGCTTTCCCTGTTTGTTTTTCCTTCCTCCAAGCCAAAATGTGGCATGAACACTGAATGCTCTCCTTTTGACACAACCTGAAATTCTTAAATAAGGAAGCCCAGATAGGCAGCGTGATAGAAATTTTGTGATCATTGACTTCCTGTCTTGACAATCCTGGTACATTAGCTCTTATCAAAGTTGGAAGAGCTGCTACAATGCAGCCATTGTAGATATTGGATCAATAGCTGGCAAGCTGCCTGAAGGTCAGATAAAGTACTTAGGCAGGCAGTTTGCCAGGCTAAAGAGATGTCAAGAAAATCAATTAGTCTCTAAAGAAAGAGCAGCAAGCTAACTAAAAATCCAATCGTGAAAGGCTCTCTCTATATTTCAAAGGCAGCTTATTAGCGTTAGCTATATCTTTATCTCTTTAATAAAATTACATTTGCTAAGCAATTAAATCAGACTTGGGTCGTATGAGGCTAACACAAAAGATTGTGTAAACACCTAAATAGCATCAGATTAGAAACAACAGAAATGGGCAGGGATGTAATCAAGTTACTTTCTGGGTATCTTGCTCCATGGCTTTTGATTAAGTTGTCCCTCCCCCAACCCCACTCCACCTGACCCCCCCCCATTTCCCCTATTGATTATTCTACCTATACACATTTGGCATAGCTAAGATACATTCTCAGCTGAGCGGTAATGGAAAGCCATAGATGTAGAATTTGTCTCATGGAGCCGTGTGGGTCGCTTAGTAAATTATAGCTGTCTGAAGTCAATACAAGGAAGGGAAACGTAGATGTGATTGTTTTTGTACATTTCCCTCTATTCACCCAAGTGAAACAAATGAGCTTAATCATCATAATCAAAAGGCACACAGCGCAGGGCTTGTGGGCTGCAAAAATGCTGCTGTTCTGTGTGTAAGCCTTTCCGTGGGAAAACCTTTTATTACAAAAGACTTCATTGTCATAAATTAGCAGATGACTTACGGCTGCCTTGGTACCATTTTTGTTCTTCCCAGAGATAGGTCAGGGGTCAGAATTAATGTACAGACATTCAGGCGTGCTGCCTCATTCCTTTTTTTTTTTTTAAGTGCCTCCAAAACAGTCAACCCTAACCTGTTATGTCTTTGCTTGCAACAAAGCATCTTCTGGGTGACGGAGAACAATGCCTACATGACAAAAAGAGTGGGGAGGATGGGAGTATAAAAATCATCCTTCCATAAATCTCAGAATGTCACTCACAGATGGAGATATTGTGAGACGGAGGAGTGGCTCTGAATTAGTCCCATGGCCAGTGGCTTAGGACTTATGTCTGCTTCCCCTCCTTGAATTGGTGCATGCTGGTGTCATCTATACATATATAGAAAAATACTGCAAGTTTCATTTTCGCAGATCTAAACTGGAAAGCATGCATAATTAACAATATATGAGCTTTAAAATCCTGGAATCAGCAGACCTCCAAACTGCATATTAATGCATATTGAAGCAGCATACTTTTCTATGGTATGGCTGCCAAACTACATGTAGTTTCTATTATTAAGCAACTGGAAAGGAAAAAAAAATCAAGCCAATATACAGTATATTACAACTCAGGCAAAGATTTTATTGTAGATCCAGGCTTTCCTTCTGCTCACCCTCTATTAGAAACTGCTCAGAGTTGGACCTGTAGTATTAGTATGAGCTGAATAAGGCCACTCTTTCCAGCAACAACCACTTCCATCTTGCAACGTGGACAATGAACTGAGCATGTCTGTTATTAAATGTCAGGTTGTAAATGTTTATGCTAAATAAGAATGGAGTTAGAAAAAACAGAAATAGGATGCCCTAATGGTTGTTACCATTGCTGGCTGTTTCTTCCCTTCCAGCTCACAGGGCAGCTTGTTTCATTAGTACATAAACTTGCATATGGTGCCAACGTTCAAACTATGGCCTATCTGGTCCAGATAAAGCCCTTTCTGCAGCAATCCAGTACCTCTTTCTTAGGGTCAATCCCAAATTTTCTAGGCCCACACAGGAAGAGTGGTCTAGAGACTCAGTGAATCCTTGCAGATTCTGTCAGGTTTGACAAGCATCTGGAGACTCCATTTGGTTGTGTTTCAATCTCCTGAAATTTCACCAGCAATTTGCAGAAGCTGGAAGAAACCCTGTATTGTATCAGCTGTACAATCTAGCTGGAAAAATAGGGCTAGACAATAAAAGGTGTGCTTCCCTGCCCCTATTTCAAGATGTGAACTGCTGTGGAAGTAGTGTTGCCTGTGGTGGGTACCTTTAATTTCCATCTTGCCCTTGGTAGGTATCCTGCGTTGGACTGGCAGTTTGCCGAGTTCCTCCAGGCATATTTCTGTCTTGTCACCTTCTCCAGGCACACTAGACCTACCTATTTTCAGGCTTGGTTCCCCTTTCCCATGACCATGCCATGGCATTCAGGCTGAGTTCCAGCCAGGTAGCCTGCTTCGTACACCCAGCTACAAGAAGAAAAAGTTATCCTCCTGGAGGTCCGGGAGGATGATAGCATCTTTCTACTGCTGGGTACTGGAACAGAGCCAGGGCTGGCTCCTGGGTAGATCAATCTTCTATTGGTCACTGAATGTCTATAGGAAGAGATGCCGGGTCAGGCAAAAGGTAGGTGGCTCAGGGAGCAAGTCATGGTGGATGGAGATGCTGAATTCCTCCATCCATCATGACCCATCCCAGCCCTTGTCTCTGTTCCAGAGAATCTACAAGCTTTGTTCTGCTTGAAACCCTGTAAAACCTCCTGAAATACAAAAAATTTTGGGAAGAAAAAAAATATGAATGGGTAAACCAGGGTTGACAGCCAGCATGGTGTAGAGGTTTTAGCATTGGATTATGACTATGGAGACCAGGGTTAAAATCCCTGCTTGGCCAAGGAAATCTCCTCTCATCCTCAGAGGAAGGTAAAGGCAAAGCAAATCTCTTCTGAGCATTTCTTGCCCAGAAAACCTCATGATAGCTTCACTTTCGCCATAAGTCGGATGCAACTTGAAGGCACACAACAAGACCACCAGGGGTAGGTAAAGTGCATCCTTCTACCGGTAATTGTTGCCAGCCTGTAACTCCTAGCAGTGCTGGCCAGGGTGGCTGGAAGTTGTAGTCCAACAACATCTGAAGTATCACACTTAGTTCACTGCTGGGGCACACCACTGGAAAGGATGTCACTTACTCCAAGCTCTACCTTTCTCAAGCTATGATCATTCTCCAGCCTTATCCTGAATGATTTTCCAGCTAATGTGCTAATGTGCTTTCTGATTTAACTTAAACACTTTCTGTGCTTTGTACTGAGTACAGCAGGAGATCTTTCTTATATCTCTCTGTATGTGTGAGTATAAATACACAGCCTGGAAAAGAAAATAATCTCTGGCCCTTTTTGCACAGCATTTGTCATGCAAAAGGGCCTCCGGAGCGTCACATGATTGCAAGGAGCGTTTCACATGACGTCCTCGCAATCACGTGATGCTGCTGGGGCCAGCAGGTGCTGATCACGCAATATTTCATTTTTGGCTTTTGGCTGAAAATGATGTGCGATTGTGTGTCGCTCCAGGGCTCCACATGCACTTACCGTCCATGCGGAGCCTCCGGAGCTGCAGCTCTTGTGCTTCCTCCCCCAGCACAGCCTGGGAAAATACCCAGCTGCTCTGCGGAAAGAAGAGGCAGAGCCCTCACTCTGCCTGCTGGCCAGCAGGCAACTGCTGCAGAGCAGGAGCAGTGGGGACATGAGTGGCTCACGGAAGAGGCTGCTCATGTGATTTCCATGTGATCATGCCAGACACAGGTAAGTTGCGGAAAGAACCTCTGTGTAGGCTGTAGGGAATGGGTAGAAATCATGCAGCACTCCAGATGTTGTTGGACTGTGAGTCCCAGCAGCTCTACTCAGCATAGCCCAAAGTGACAAATGCTGGGAGTTGCAGTGCAAGAACATCTGGATGCCCCCAAAATCCCCACCCCTGTGGTAAGAAAAACAACAGAGGCATCTTACTTCTCCTAGAACAGACATGCTAACTGACCACTAAAAGCAGTAGCTGGACTCTTCTTTTGCCTCTCATTATCACAAGTTCATCAAATTGTTGTCAAAGCACAAAAGCATGAGGCTGCAAAATTCTGGCAACTCTACCTTGATGTTTCATGTGATGGGACAACTGTATCTTAGGCCATTTCTACACTAGACTGTAACAGTGCTATTATTCCACTTTCAACATCCTATGGAATCCTGGGCTACAAAGGCATTATAACAGTCTAATAGCGCTATAACAGTCTAGTGCAGAAATGGCCCTAGTCATTGTTAGTTTGAATAAGTTAGGGGGGAAAAGGATGATGAATCTTTGAAACAAGAAAGTTGAGATTCCTTTGCTATTGAAATATCTATGTATAGCTTGTATTATGGAGGAGTTTCACTTTAAATTTAAATGGTTAATTCAGCTTTCCATGTGCTTCTTTTTCTCATGGATCATTTGATATAGTATGTAAACTTCCTGCTAAGTTATTAGGCTGTTCAAGCTCACATTGTTTCATAGGGAGTAGTGACAAACACGTTAAATTTATTGTCCTGATAGCCAGATGAATGCAGCGGCTGGTTTCAATTGTAATTCAAAGTAATGCTTAAGTCCCTTTGCTTAGAAGTTATTGAAGTGAAACTGTTCATGTTGTGGAATTACTTTTTGACAATGATGCATGGGGAAATTATGCGGCAGGAACTGAAGGGGGAATGATACACGCAGGAAGAAATTCAATGAACTAACCAGCTTGCAGAGAAAGAAAGAAAGAAAGAAAGAAAGAAAGAAAGAAAGAAAGAAAGAAAGAAAGAAAGAAAGAAAGAAACCACCCAGATGGCCAAGAACCTGTGGAAAGCTTGGCCAGGGGCCCGTTGTCACCTCAATAATGATGTCTAGTGTCCTGCAAGAGGTTCCTGAGGGACAGTCACAGTTGGAATAGGAACAGATTAGCCTATCATCGACTCATCAGAGGGCTGCCTATTTGAATAAACACAGCTGCTGTTTTCTAAGAAATATGGCAAAGAGCATTTGGGGGTGGGTAGAGAAAGAGGGACAGGACAATTGTTGTTGCTCAAATGCCAGAAAAAATCAAGTTAACATATTTTGCATTTAGGAAAATGTTTGATTATAGTTTTGTCGCTCAGTAGAATGGGAGAAACCAATAAATCAATAAGGAATATTACTCTGTATAAGAAGATTTGTAAATAAATTTATATCTGTATAGCTGCACAAAGCTATATTTTGGAATGTGTTACAAAACTGAGTGTTAATTATGTCTGTTTCCAGAATCCTTATTTGATTGACACAAAAGGATGTAATGAACATATTAACTATTTCCTGTTTCCCTAAAAACTGAGTTGATAACAGGCAGACTGACTACAGTGGGCCCTCACTTTTGTGGGGTTAGAGGCTCAGGATCTCTTCAGAAGTGCAAACACTGTGAATACTCTAGGTCCTTGAAACACGCATGCTGTAGATTCTGCTGCTGCAAAAATCTCCTTCAGCGTGGTCATTCTTCTCCAGATGAAGGCAGAGGACAATGACACTGAAGGAAATTTGCAGTAGACCCCTGTGAGCACCATGATGCCTTCACTTCAGCCTGAGGTCACCTTCCCAGACCTCCATCACTTTGGCTGGTCCCTAGCCTTCCACTAGAAAAGGGCCTTAATCCTCTCAGGGCCAGGCAGTGGCAGCAGCAGCAGCTTCTCCTCCTCCTCACCCTTCATTTTTCCATATAATTCTTGCCAAAACGACCTTGCAAAAAAAGTCCCTTTTTGGACAGTTATTTAGTGGAGTTATCAACAGTGCTTCATGATCTTTGCTTCTGAAGAGCAAAGTTATTGGCCATTTCCACACGAGGGAATTAAAACGGCATTATGCGTCCTCTCATGGAGGTCGTCTGCACCTTGGAGCGGATTAAGTCTGGACTACCTGAGATCCACACCTCAGTCCGCTCCGAAATGCCCCCAACTGATCCTCCAGCGTGCTTTTTAAAGAATGGAAAAAACAGGTTTTTCATTTTTCCAGAGCGTGCCATTTCGTACCTGCTCCCTTGTGCAGATTTGCAGGCTCGCACTAATGTGAGCCTGTGATCTGCAGAGGGTGGGCTTTAGGTGTGGCAAGCTTCGTGGTTGGTCGGAACCCATGAACAACTGGAAGCTGCCATTTTGGAAGCCAGAGCAGTGCGGACCTAAGACCTCGCACTGCTCCGATTCACCATGGATGAGACGAGGAGCCCTGTGGAAGGGCTTAAGGGACAGTCCACGTTGGTCCGTGCCCAGAAAGATCTGGTAAGTACTGGCACAGAACGATTCCCTCGCCTCGTGTGGAAATGGCGATTGTCTTCCATGTGCTTGGTGATCTCTGCTACTGTGGAGAGGTGGGTGCTGGGTGAGGAGAAGGAGCCAACAAAAATCTCCTTCACTGTGGAGGTGGAGGAAACAGGGTGGGGAAAGCCTAGGGAGAGAGAAGGCTTGAAGACCAGAAGAGGGGAGATGGGTGGGGGTGGGGGAACAGAAGCAGCAGGGGGTGAAGGTGTGAGGAAAGCAGAACAAGCAAACCCTGGGAGTTACTCCCTGTCATTACAGTACTGTCGTATCACAACCTACAGTACACTTATAGCTACATTGCTAGTTAAGCAACAACTACAAACTCACAAATAATCGAATTCACAAAAGTTAAACTCAGAAAAGTTGAGAACTGACTGTACTTGCCTCCTTGTCTCTTCTAACATTATGTTTGTTTGCTTAGAAGTGAACTAGGGTGGGGTTTATTGCTGTGTAGTGCTGTTTTTAGGGTTTGGATGTGGTCTTTTAATGAATTTTTAATTTGTTAATGTTTAATGCTTTAACTTTATAAATTGTTTAATCAGTTTTAAAAAGCAACTTTTATATTTATAGTTTTAGTAATGCCTTTGTATGATTTTAATCTATGATACGATGTTAGCGACCTTGAATCCCATTATTAGGAGAAAGGTGAGGTTTGCTGAATCAACAACAACAACAACAACAACAAAGTGGTAGTAGTAGCAGCAGCAATAGTAATAGTGGTAGTAAATATGTGTAGCACCTCAATCTCCCATGTCATGTTGGCTTCAATGACATGTAGCCTTCCTGGCCCATGGATTTTGTTAGCTCCAATGTCTGTGGGTTTGGGAATTTTTGGTCTGAATGATAAATGAACTTTTTGAGCCTATTTGCTCATATTTTCCCCCTTTTAAAAATATATGCAAAAAAGGCTGCCTTAAGTTATACTAATGGCTGACCTTGTCCTGTGCAATTAATGCAACAGGAACCTGTGCTCTTCAGGGTTTGAGAACAAGATCTCTCCAGGCTGTCCCAGTGCTATGCACTTAAATCTTTTTAACAGAAAAGATTTAACAGGCCAAGGTGGTGCCTTTGCATATATAGCAAAGGCACCATCTCCAAAGTCTGTCCTCTAGTTTGTGTAAAAAGTAGATCAGTTTACATAATACAAATTTTCTACCCAAGCAATTCCAATCTCCTCTAGGAACACACTTGTACCTTCAAATGCAATGTATTAATCCCATAGTCAAAGAGATAAACTCTTTTCAGCTATGCACTGACACATAGATGATAGGTGGGAACTAGGTTTGGGCCGGATGTCTTCTTCATTTACTCATCCAACAATCTAAACGCTGCCTCTCATACATTTACATTCAATTGGGGACCCTCTATTTCTATTTCTGAATCATATAGAAAAAAACCCTATATGCACAGAGCTCATGTGCATGTATTCTCTATTTGGTTATTCAGAAGAATGTGTGTAGGCTGTGAATATAACAATGGGAAAGGGCTGGTGTCCACCTGTTTTGCTTCTGGGCTCTGCACAGGCACTTGAGAATGAGGGAAGTACCTACAGCTTTGTTGTAATCTGGCAGGACTTGTCTTATGATCCATTCCTCCATTCCCAATTTCCTCCCCAATCTCATGCATTTTGCGATATAATTTCTTGCTGATCTCATCATCTTTGGACACAACGTATGTCTGGCTGTGCTTTACCATAATACTAAACCATAGTTTAACCTTACATGTATGAGTTTTGGGCTTGTGCACATCCTCTTTCCAATTCTTCTCTGTCATAGTTATGACGAGGACCTTGGGAAGTTTTCACTTCTGCTTTGTTTGCTTTTATTTCCAAACCTAGACAAACAGTGGTTAGTTGTTAAATCAGAGTTTAATGAAAGAAGCTACCTTCAAATCCTTTTCTTTGTGCACTGGGAGATACTTCAAGGTTAGTGATGAGTGAAACGGCTTTTTCTGTGGTAGACCCCCAATTATGGAATGACTTCCCCAGGGAAAATTGTCTTGCATCAACTTTGATATGTCTCAGGTGCCAATTAAAATGCTTCTCTTTTCCTGAGCATTTGATTAGTTCAGGATTTAGAAGCAAGTTTTGTTTGCTCTTGAACTGGGTGGTTTTTGTACATTAGGCGATTTTCCTAAACAAGATGGATTTTGTTTGTAATATTTTGTTTGTAATGAATCTGCCATTATATATTTTGTATTTATTTGTTACTCTTCCAATAACAAATTAAAGGAACCCATGGGTGAGTTCAATTTGTTTGAACTCACCCATGGCTGAATTTGCTTTGTGCATGGTGGTGGTTAGTTAATAAATAATAGTTATTTTTGGCCAAATGCTAGGAGCTTGGATTTTTAGACTTCACCATGTTTGATGGTAATTCTAGAATTCTCATTGTGTTTTCCTGCTCAGATCTGCTGCAGCTTTCCACATAAATGTATGAAAATTGCGTTGATCATGCTTTTACTTGGCCTCAAAGATCACCTATCATCAAGCAGAGCTTGAAAGTTGACTTTTAAAGTTGTATGATTTGTTAAAAGAACCCACCCACACAACCTGTTAGCATTGCAAATGCTAACTTGTTACATTACCCATCCTTTTTTCATAGACTCATGGAATCATAGAGTTGGAAGAGACCACAGGGGCCATCCAGTCCAATCCCCTGCCATGCAGGAATCCACATCAAAGCACTTCCAACAGATGGCCATCCAGCCTCTGCTTAAAAACCTCCAAAGAAAGAGACTCCACCACACTCCAAGGCAGCATATTCCACTGCCAGACAGCTCTGACCATCAGGAAGTTCTTCCTGAGATTCAGATGGAATCTCCTTTCCTGCAGCTTGAATCCATTGCTCCTTGTCCTAGTCTCTGGAGCAGTGGAAAACAAGCCCGCTCCCTCCTTGACATGACATCCCTTCGAATGTTTAAACATGGCTATCATGTTTAACCTTCTCTTCTGCAGACTAAACATACCCAGCTCCCTAAGCCATTCCTCATAGGGCATGGCTTCCAGACCCTTCACCGTTTTTGTTGCCCTCCTCTGGACACGCTCCAGTATGTCAATATCCTTCTTGAGCTGAGGTGCCCAGAACTGGACACAGTATTCCAAATGAGGTCTAACCAAAGCAGAATAGAGTGATACCATTACCTCCTATTGATGCAACCAAGAATCACATTGGCTTTCTTGGCTGTTGCATCACTCTGCTGACTCATGTTTAGCTTGTGATCTACCAAGACTCTTAGATCCCTTTTGCATGTACTGTTTTCCAGCCACATGTCCCCCATCCTATATTTGTGCATTCCATTTTTTTCTTCCCAAATGCAGAAAGAGTTTTTGTTACTTTTGAGTTCCTTCTGGGAGAAAAAAAAAGAAGAAGAAATTGGCTAAATTTGAAAAATAAAAGTAATTTATTAAACCACAAGAAAGCATTTTAGCCCTCCAGAAGTAATGAGGAAAAAGTTGCAAGTATGTGTTATTGGTTACATGAGAAAAAATAAAAACAGAACCAGTCATTACATTTGTTTTTCTTTTCCCAAAAGGGACACATTATGCCCCTGCAGCCCCCAAAAGTGACACATTACAAACAACATTCTAAGCTTTGTCATCTAGCATTCACAAGAGCAGATCAGACATGAGCATCGTCTGTTCTCAAAACACTTCAACAGATAATGTACCAGGGGAGTACTTTTCAGATCAAGGTTACAGTTTCACAAATACATCCTTACTAAAGTTCCCAATGTTCCATCCTCCCCCGTCCCCTGTATTAGCTCAAGTGCCTTTTCAATTAGATGTGGAGCATAAGCCTGATGATGGTGTCAGGCTTTTCAAATGTGAACAGCCTAAGCTGCAATGATGTAATGTATTAGCCTGATATGGAGGAATTACAGAACAATGCAATGCTCATGTGTGCTATTTAATTAGGTTTCTAAATAGTCATCTGACCTGTTACCACATGGTAAATTGCACTAGAGATACTGTACTCTCATTAAAAGCCAAAATTACCGAGACTGCCGATGTTACCAGTCCAGTTTCGCTGCCTGATGTAGAGAAAGCAATTTTGACAATTGCCTATCCAGCTTCATCTTAGGCTATATAAGTCAGACGGTCTTACAGCAGCTGGCTTGCTGTGGTAGGAGGTGTGAAACATTTATATGATGGTGATAACCCTTGCTTCAATTGACTGAGCAGCTGTCACACAGGAGTGCCTGGTGTGGACATTTCACAAGGGAGCTGTGCCACTAAAACCATAGACAAAACCAAGGGTTCAGCTGATGGGATTGAGAATGAGGTCATTGACTTCCAATGAGAATTTTGCCCTTCTCAATGAAATTTTCCCTCACTTCCCAAATTTCTAGTACTGTAGGAAGTGAAACACTGAAAATAGTTGACAACTAGAACTCTCATATTTGCTCTGTCCACAGTCCCTTGGGAACTGTGCCCATCCTTATTCTTCGGACACTTAAACTGTATTTCTAAATGCTCAATTGGAGTAGTAAGCTACTGCAATGCTAGAAATCTACAGATGGAAGGAGCATCTCACTGGGGGGGGGCAGAATTCTTATTTGGAGGGGGTAGTATCCTCATTTTGCCATCCCAGCTATATCCCTGGGAAAACCTATTGCTATAGGTTAAGTTGATGATGTGGCTGTCATTGGGTGAATTCTCTGAGCTTACAAGGAGGGCTAAAAAGTAGAAAATAGTTTGCAGACAAGTTGCAATATTGGATGAGGACAGTGTGGCCCTCTAGATGTTGTTGGAGGGAAACTGCTTTGATCTATAGCCAGCACAGCCAATTATGAGGGACCATCTGTACACTTGCAGCACACATGTTCCTTGAGCCTGTTCTAGGAGAAACGAGGACTGAGTGGAAGAAAGTTGTAAGAGTCTAGAGGAATGGGGAATGAAGAAGAGCATGACAGAGAAAGAACTTTAAGCTGGGAAGGAAAACTAGATATGAGGAGGACAAATGGTAGGTACTACAAAGAGGATTAAAGCAAAAGTTCAAACACTGGTTGAAAAGAGCCAATTAAATGTTCATACATCACTCTGGCTCTTTAACTACTGAGTAAGATGCAAAGCAAGAGTCAGCCTGGCGTAGTGATTTGAGGATTGGATTATGACCCTAGAGATCACAGTTCAAATTCCTGCTTGACTATGAAAACCCATTATGTGACCTTGGGTGCATCACACACTCTTAGCCCAAGAAAACCCGCGAGAGGTTTGCCTTACAGCTGCCATAAGTCAGAAATGACCTGAAGACACAGAACAACAAGACAACACAAAAGCAGATGTGGCATCTGTGAATGTTACACTGTGAGCAGTGGCACTGGACAATTTGATCATGAGATTGACTTTTCTATCTAATAGGCTTCTGTTTTAATTAATTATTTGAGATGGGTCACACAGATGCTATCCAGAAGTGGCCACACTGAGACTACTTCCTCTTTGTGGAAGCAATACCTTTTAAAAATCTGGATTGAGTGCTCTTCAGGCTATCAGATGTGGCAGACTGGCAACAGTCCCCCCCCCAGTGTTATAGGAACACAGACCATGTTTGTGTTGTCGTTGTGTGCCTTCAATTCATTTCTGACTTGTGATGACCCTAAGGTGAACCTATCATGGGGTTTTCTTGGCAAGATTTGTTCAGAGAGAGTTTGCCATTGCCTTCCCCTGAGGCTGAGAGTGTGTGACTTGCCCATGGTCACCCAGTGGGTTTCTGTGACCAAGCAAGGGTTTGAATCCTGGTCTCCCAGAGTCTCAGCCCAGCACTCAAGGCATTGTACCACCTTGGCTCTCTGAAGTGATCAGAAAGAAGAAGAAAGCAGCCAGGGACCTTCCATCCTCTTTGCATCTTGCTCCAGATTTGAATCACGGTCTCCCAGAGCCCTAGTCCAATGTTTAAACTGCTACACCATGCTGGCTCCTTGTCCTTATTTGCACCATATTATTAGGACATTGAGAGTGGTATAATGGTTTGAACATTGGACTGTGATTCTGGAGGGACTCTGGAGATCAGGGTTCGAATCCCTTTTCAGCCATGGAAATCATCTGAGTGATCTTGGCCAAATCACACACTAATCTTGCCATGAAAAGTACATGATAACTTCATCTTAGGGTTTCCATAAGTCAGAAATGACTTGAAGGCACTCACCACCACCACCACCACCACCACCACCATCATCATCTATACATTTTCTTGGAACCTCACTGCAAACTGGCTATTGATGATGTGTGGACCAGCCCCGGTTCACAGGCCACCACCTTGAGAAGCACTGTCCTAGGAAATTCAGAACATGTAAGTGGAGACTTTGCTGATGGGAATCACTTGAAAAAAGGGACCATAGCATGAGAAGAATGCATTTGGTATAACAGTCAGGTCTAAGTGCCAAGTGTTTCACAGAATGATGCCTACTAAATACTATGGAGAAATAAAATAAATATTGCTAAGACATGTTCTCTTAGAATTTTTGCAGATACTCTGCCTCAGGACTCTGGGAATAAACACCCAGAAATTTCCACTCCTTTTGCTTCAAGAAAAAAAAAGCGCACATCCCTGGTAAATGCTGGCTGTACCACTATAAAGGACCTCCATTCCCTTCAGGAAGGTCAACATGTTACTCCAGCTATGGCACTGTTGGTGAGGACCCCAGATATCATTTTGATATCAAACAATTTGGCCTTAGCTTGACTTTTTCCAGTCACCCCACTCCACGTGTTTGCAAGGTTCTCCAGACAAGCATGGACAGAGTGCGGCTGCTAATGGTTTTACATTCCAGACCCTATTGAGACCAGCAACTCCAGCCTCGCTCGTAGCTTCAGGGAACTTCCAACTGCAAACCTCACAATAGCTGCACGGCTCTCAGCCAAGCCACTCCTTTATGTTGGGTCATCAACGTACCGGCCACGCTATTGTCATCAAGAGCAAATCCAATCATGTAAACTTGACCTTTGCCAAATCCTTTGTCCAGCGCTAAAACTCCCTTTGTTCTCACCTGGCTTGCCATAGCCGGTAGGCACAAACTCCCCTATAAAAACCCCTCATTTCCAAATGGTCTTCGGATCACCCTGGACTGCCATCCCGCCTTGCTGCCACTCTGTCCAGTGAAGTTTTCCCCTCAGTTCTCCACAACTGAGTCTGCCTCCCTTCTTGGAACCCCGTCTTTCTCTCCAGGACAACGAGACCAGGTGTCATATTACCCATCCCTATGCTCTCCCATTCTACTTTCCAGTTAGTTAGTGTGTGTGTTGCTTTATTTGCTGTTTATCTCTCAATAAAACTGTTATTTTGTACTTTTGTAACCTTGTGTGCCTGCTCTCTGACCTGAAGCCGTAGACATTGGGTTAAAGATCCTTGCTTAAGTTACCCTGCCTCTCGTTTAGCCAAGAGAGTGCTCCAGCTAAATTCCCCTAATTTGTGTTTTATTTGGCAATTTGGACGCCCCTCCCGGGACCCCCCAACACACAGAGTAACAGACACACCTTACATTGTGGGTTCATGATGGCTTAATCCCTGCTAAGCTCAGGGATAGCGCTTCCTTAAATACTGATTGAATGCATGGGGAGGATGATTCCCCCCCCCGCCATGACTTTCAGTGATGCCTACATACCTCTACCAGCCATACCTCATGGCTCCACTCATAGCATAGAGCATTTCTGCTTGGTCAAAGCCCTTGGACCAGTCAGCATGGCTGTTCATGGGGAACAGCTGTGTGCACTTGAGGTCTTCCTCTTCAGTGCAGAGTGCTAGGTTGTGTGTGTGCTTGTGGCCATCAAATACAGCCTCACATCCTCCCCAAGCCTTTGATGTTTGCTGAGATGGGAAAAACATTTTGCACATCCCTTGTATTTACCAGATGGTGTGTTGTATTTGTGTAGTGTAGGATAATATTATGGGTTTATTATGTCATTGCTGTGTGTTAATTGGTTCCTTTTATGACTGGGTAATGTGTGGGCATCATCGTTAGCGACTGATGAGTACGGAAGAATTGTCTGTGCATATGTCCTCCAATGTTCCTTGTCCCCCCCCCAGCCCTTAGTTTCTTTGCCTTTTCTTTTGTTGCTGCGAGTTCACAGCATCTTCACTTACACCATAACAACACTGCCTGAACATTAGCTGTCTCTCCCCTAGTTGAACCACTGAAACTTTCTTATAAAAGTATTTGGTCTGGTTGACTGTAGGCTACCAATGGATTCATTACATTAGCTTCTTGCTTGTCTCCCTGCTGAAGCTCACATATTATTTTGTTCTGTTCCATGAGCCATTCAATTCTAGGATCAATGCTGTTGGCATCAACACACTTAAGGACATACAACTAATTGAAATTAATGTATTTGATTCAGTCTATCAAATTTCAAGGCTTAAAACAAGCCAAGAAAGCTATCCAACTGAGGTTGCTCCAGGAAACTGAACATTAAGGTAATCTAAAGTGTATAATAAGCAAGCAGCAGTTTGTTTAGGGGATGAAGCAGTTTATATCCATTTAGGAGTATAGATTTTGGGTGATAGTTTAGCCTTTGGGATGAAAAAGATTTTCTTTCTTGTCATATGCTTGTAATATTAGCAGTAGTTACTGCTTTTTCCAGAACGTTCTGGTTTTGCCAATCATCTTAGTTCCACACTGGATACAATGGTATCCATAACTTTAGCTTTTGTATAGCTTTTTATTTTTAATTAATTGCTAACAGGAGGGCGGGGAGCAAGTCAGCTGAATGGGACTTGGACCATGATATGGAGAAAAGAAAGCTTTGACTACATTTTTGATCTGCAGTTCCCAGAATCTCTAAATCAGTATGACCTGTGGCTATGCTCACTGGGGTATTCTGGGAAAAGAAGCCCCCTCAAAATATCATACCAAATGCTGGTTGGTACCAGTGTGATACTTTGTTCCTTTCCAAAGGGCTACCAATTTTATGGCAGAAGAAAAGGGTTAAAATCTGCAGAATTCAAAGTGTTGGCTATGATCTTTAAAGCCCTATATGACTTGGTTCCAGATTATTTGAGAGAGAAAAAATCTCCCATTATAAGCCTGCCTGACCTCTAAGGGCCTTTCCACACTACACTATTATAGTGCTATTATTCTACTTTAAACATGTTATGGAATCCTGAGGTTTGCAGTTTAGGGAGGGGCATTTACAATTCTCAGCCAGAGAACTCTTTGGCCTCAGTTAACTACAAGCTCCAGAATTCCATGGGATGTTGAAAATGGAACAATAGCACTATAACAGCATAGTGCAGAAATGTCCTCAGATCACCATCACAGCCATGCCCAGTGAAGACATGGGAGGGAGCCTTCTCTGTTACTCTGTATGTTGGGGGTCCCGGGAAGGGCGCCCAGATAACCAAATGAAACACAAATTGGGGGAATTTAGCTGGAGCACTCTCTTGGCTAAACGAGAGGCAGGGTAACTTTAGCAATGATCTTTTAACCCTATGTATAGAGTGGCAGGTCAGAGAGCAGCTAGACAAGGTTTTCAAAGTAAGAAACAATATTTTATTAAAGGTAGGAAACATGAGAGACAAGACATAAACGAACTAACTGAGAAATAGAAATGGGGAGCTTTTCAGGAAAGGCAATACGACACCTGGTCTCGTAGTCCTGGAGAGAAGCGGGGTTCCGGGGAAGAGAGCTCAGCGGGGCTCACTGAGGGGAGTTTCCTTAGACAACCGGCAGCAAGGCAGGATGGAAGTCCAAAGTAGTCCGAAGACCGCTTGGAAATGAGGGGTTTTTATAGGGGAGTTTGTGCCTACCGGCCATGGCATGCCAGGTGAGAACAAAGGGAGTTTAGAGCTGGACAAAGGATTTGGAAAAAGTCAAGTTTGCATGATGAGCTTAACGCTCGACGACAATAGTTTGGCCAGTATGTAAATGTCCTGTCTAAAAGGACTGGTTCGGCTGAGAGCCGTGCAGCTATTGTAAGCTTTGCAATGGGAAGTTCCCTGAAGCTACGAGCGAGGCTTGAGTTGCTGGCCTCAATAGGGCCTGGAATGTAAAACCATTAGTGTCCACACCCTGTCCGTGCTTGTCCGGAGAACCTCACAAACACATGGAGTGAGGTGGCTGGAGAAAGGTCAAGCAAAGGCTGAATTGTTTGATATCAAAATGATATCTGAGGTCCTCACCAACAGTGCCATAGCTGGAGTAACATCTCCATGGCAGCTCTCAGACTGTGGAGCTCTCTTCCTTGGGAGGTCCAACTGGATCTCTTTCTGCTGTCTTTACACTAGCAGGTGAAGACCTTTTTATTTAAGGAGGGTATTGGTTTTTAATAAGTGTGGCAGACAGAACTTTTTAATGGGCAGCATTGTTTCTATTTTATTTATGCATTTTTTAAAAAACTTCTTTCAACATTCATTTTCAACATGTGTTTTTTAAATAGAAGTTTAATTTCATTGTGTTTTAACTTTTGTACTGAAAGCTTTTTAGTTGTGTTTCTTAAAAGGTTGCACACCTCCCTGGATCGTATGTTGGGAGAAAGGCAGGATATTAAACAAGCAAGCAAGAAAGCAAACTAGCTAGAATAACAGTAAAGGGCATCTGCATTGTGCTGTACAGTCATCTCTCCACAGTCGCTAGGGTTCGGGGCACAGAACCCATGTGAAATTGAAAAAAAAAAACATGAATAAGGCCCTCCCAAACCATATTTAACACACACAAAAAGTATGATCAGCATATTCAACCCTCTGTGGATTCCTTTGTGGCATCAGGGTTCCTTCACAAGACAGAAGTGGCTGGCTGGTGGGGCTTACTGCCACCTCTACTGCTGCCCCACACCATTTTTAAAAGGGACTTACAAGCCTTGTTTGCAATTTCTCGGGTCATTTCCACACTGCACTGTTATAGTGGTATTATTCCACCTTCAACATCCTGTGGAATTCTGGGGTTTGTAGTTTACTGAGGCCAAAGACCTCTCAAGCTGAGAATTCTAAATGCTCCTCCCTAAACTGCAAACCCCAGGATTCCATATGATGTTGAAAGTGATCGCACTATAACAGTGTAGTGTGGAAATGGCCTCAGTCTCATAAGGCTTGAAGTCCCTATTAAAAATGGCATAGGGAAGCAGCAGAGGTGACAGCAAATAATCTGTGAATAGTCAAATCCGCAAAAGTGAAACCTGCAAATGTGGAAGGCTGACTGTAGCCAGAAGGGTATCTGTTGTATCATGTTGCCTCATTTCAGAGCTCTGAAAGGGGCTGAAGCTCTTTCCCTTCTGGAATATGATTATGTACTGATTGATCCTTATGGAACGTGTTTCACATGAAACAATGATAGAGTTATGTCTGAGATGAGATCATGGCATAGCAAATCTATCTGCTCTTAAATTTTGTTAATATTGCAATTAGGGATTCCAGCTGAGTATTACTGAAGGAAATTAAACGTTCATGCATTCTGGTCTATAAATGTGGCTGCCCTTCTCACTCTCTAAATTACTCTCCCTGATTACTCTCCCACTCATCCATTTCAAAATGGGTGCCTGTGGTGTGAAACTAGTCAGTAGCAACTTGGTTCATCACAAAGCCTAACACCATAATGATATGTAACTGTAGGGGATATTGTCAAGAATTAGTGTTAAATCAGAAAAAGGCAACATTTTGGGCAGAGGTGGGGGAAGCCCTGATTCAAAATCTACTTTATGAATAATAATAAAAAAATAATGAATCAGCTTGGCCATTGTGATAGGTCTGTTGTCTCTGTGTGAATATAGGCTATTACTGGAATGGTGTGTCATATGTTAATTGGCAAATTTTATTGCTTCACATCTGAAACCACATTTTTATAGCCCAGCCAGCAGGTGCAGATAGTTTGATGGAAAAAAAAAAAAAGAAATCTCCAACCCGAACAATCCAGGTTTTTTCCCCAAATATATGAAAAGTACCCCTTATAATAAAATTGGGAGTCAAACATGTTCCACAGCCAATACCAGCCACAAAAGTTGGATTGTTCTAAATAGAATAGGACACAAGATCCTCTCACTTCTCTTAAATTTTTCCCTGAATCATCAGTATTTTTTTAAGAATTGCATTTGTAAGCTGTAATGGACCATGTCTTTTAAAAAATCAGATGTAATTAATGTCTAGTGTCCCATGATATGGTAGGAAAGTGTGTGTGTGTATGGGTGAGATTCTGGAAGATTACTGCATTTCTTTGCTTAGAGTGGTAAAAGTCAGCATCAGACCACCGCTGCTTCCAAAGGAAGCCGAAGGAGAACTACTGTCCATAGTTTTTGAAACCTGCCTCATGTAGGTTTATATTGTTGCTGCTGCTTCTCCTTGTTCTTCTTCTTGCTATTTGAATGGGTTTGGGGGCAATAGGTATTGTCAGATTGAGCTAGCTTCATTTTGGAAGAACCACACAAGTAGTTCCAGGTGTCAAATGCTTTGATGTCCTGAATGAGCAGTCCCTCCTATCACATGTCAAGCTGCTTTAGAACTGAGTTTCAGAAAAACATCCCCACACAGTTTGAGATACAGTCTTGGGACCTGCTCTTCGAAGGTTGCTGGGAACCCTTAACAATTCTACTGAAGGTCACATAATCTTCTAGATTCATCAAATGCAGCCAACAAGGACAAGGAACCTGCCCTAAACCTGAGTGCAACCAGGATGGAAGCGCAAAATAGTTGTGAAAAGATAAAAAAATCCTGATTCCAATGGTATCAACTCCCAGTTGCACAAGCAGATATATATTTTTCATGATTGGTCAAGGGATTGTCCAAAAAAATAAAAAAAAATAAAAAAATAAAAAAAAAACCCTTGCACAAATGATTCCTGCCATTCACCCATGTGATGACTGAGGTCAAGTGGCACAACAGACTGGTTTTCTTGATGGCCAGGTGCCTGGCCACAATTCTGTTCCCACCCCCTCCAATAAGCCAAAACAGCAATCAGTTGGCTGACTGAACTTGTCAGAATCTACTAATCAGCTCTGAATGCATACTAGATGCCAAAATTGCTTGCTGCCAACTGGACACCTCCTCTCTCCTTCTCTAAGGCCATTTCCACACTAGACTGTTATAGCGCTATTCTTCCACTTTCAACATCCTGTGGAATCCTAGGGTTTGCTGTTTCGGAAGGGGCCAGCCGGATGTTGAAAGGAGAATAATAGCGCTATAACAGTCTAGTGCAGAAATGGCTTAAGTGTGGGTGTCTCTCTTCATCCATAACTAAACTGATGGTGCTCTTTGTTCTGCAAGTGTTAACATTAGATCAAAGGCCAAGAGTCTTGTAGCACCTTGAAGACTATCACATATATTACAACATGAGCATCTGTGGACTATAGACTATGTGAATTATAGACTATAACTCACATAACATTAACATGTGTTACAGATGGGAAGGGCTGCAGTCAGACTTAGGGACATGTCCTAAATGACTGGCTATGAGCTCTTCCTAAATCCTGGGCTCATGTATTTAATCAAAGGTAGCACAGCCAATGAAGCCTCAAATTGCTATCAGCATTAGGCATCCTTCACATGTGTATAGCTATTGTGGGGGTGAAGGCACCATCCCCCAATAAGAATTTTGCCCTTGCCAAAGAAATTTACTTTGGGGACTGAAAGCAAAATTCATTGGGGATCAGAATTCTTATAGGGGGCAATATCCCCATTTTGCCACCCCATAGCTGCAGCCATGCCCTTCCATCTCATTCTCTCTCTCTCTCTCTCTCTTTTTCACAATGTTGTGCTTTTGGTATACATGTCAAACATGTTCTTTGCCTTCCAAAGCAGGCAAGAGAGAACGTTTATGGCTCCAGCACTTGGATGTGCAGCATCTGCCCTTCTGACATTGGATTACAGCAACAGTGTTCAGTCCCCTCTTCAAAGTACACAATTATCCATTCTGCAGATGTCTCAGAGGCACCTTCAACTGGAATCTATCATGGATGCCCTTCCTCTTGATCAACAGAGAGAACACTTTCTTCTTAATTTGGTACAAATTGTTCAACTTGATGTGATTAAGTACTCAGAGCTAATGTACAACTTACTACTTTGAGCAGTATTCCACGTACAAAGAGCACAAGGGCTTAGGAGAATGAAGGTCTTTATTATAGCCATTCTTTTGCTCTCAGACGAACTGGAAATCCAAGTCTTCAGTATGAGTTTTGACACCATTAGATACCTTTCAAGCTCCACAGAAAGTGTGTGGTGGAATGCAGGGGAGCATAGTTCCATAGCCCCCCAAGATCAGGTGCAATGATAGCATCTGTTGGTGTGTTGGGTTAGCTGATAGACCTTCTTCTTCTTGCAAGTTGACTGAGCAGATGGCAGTGCTAGCAATTTTTCATGTTGTTTGTGAAAGCTGAGCATAGAGGAAGTCATAAAATGAGGGAATTAATGGACCAGAGGTAGGTTACTTCTTTGCTTTTCTCTGTTGAGATCCCTACTACTTGATAGCAATTTAAAATAGTAACACTTTTCTGCAAGATTCTTTAGACTGCTTACTAACAGGGGTGAGGCTGCAATTGGTGGCCTTCGGCCTGATCTCATATGGTCCTCAGCTTAATTTTAGAAACTATTTGCAAATCAGTTCAGGACTCTTGTTACCCTGTTCACTGGGGGTCCCGGGAGGGACACCTAAATAACCTTACAGTTACACAAGATGGGGAAAATTAGTCAAGAGCACTGGTTGGCACTACGAGAGGCAGAGCAACGCAGCAGGATCTTGTAACCCAATGTTTATGGGGTCAGGCCAAGTCAAGAAGCAAACCGTGTTGGAAATTAATGAATGATCTTTATTAAATACAGACACACAATGTAAGCAACATACGCACACAGATAACTAAGGAAAATAAAGGTGTGAGTATGATAGTGGGATTTTCAGAGGGATAGTTGATTCGGGTGATACGCAACCTGTTCCAGAAGCCTGGAAAGAAGATAGAGCGCGATGCTGGGGTTCGATGTATCTCAGCACATGGAGCTGAGGGGAAGCTTGCCAAGCAAAGCAGCAGCAAGGCGGTCTGGAACTCGGGAGTGATTCAAGGATGGTCTCGGAATCAGGGGTTTTTATAGGGAGAAATGTAACTGCAGGCTATGCCATACTTGGGGAAAACAATGCATTTCGGGCACGGGACAAAGCTTTGGAAAGGTCAGAATTTACCATGATTGAGTTAAGTCCGAATTGACAAAGAGTTAGCCAGTATGCAAATACTCAGTGCTTAGCAGTTGAGTATTCAGCTTGCCAGGGTGCCTGCTCGGGGCAGGGAGTTCCTTGTAAACAGCGTGCATAAATAATGAGGGTGTTTGCAGAAAGGTTTCCTAAAGCAAGGATCTGGCTATTTCTGGCCTGCCTGGGTGGAGAATGGAATGTCCAGCAATTAGTGGCCGAGCCTAGTTCTGTGCTTGTCCGGGGGCCTCACAAACACGTGGAGAGGGGTGGTAGAAGAGAGCCAAATTATGATATCAAAGTGATATCTAGGGGTATCTCCAAGTAGGCCTAAACTGCAGTAACACTCTCTAAGAAATAGGTGTAGAGTAATAGTGAGACAGAGAGGGAGAAAGAGAAAGTGGTGGAATCAGTAAAGAAGGGGGATGAGCTTACTGTGTGGTCCCATCCATGCTGGCTTCAGACCCAGATACATGAGCATGCAGCTCCTGATAGATGACTCTAGGGGAAATGTGGACCCTGACAAAGAAGAGGATGCCCACCCTGACTTAAGGCTAAAGGTTGCATTTCATCTGGTTGAAGCTCTTTTGTTGAACCTCAGTGAATTTTGTAAGCTGAAACTGAGTTCAGTGGACCTGGTCTCAGGGAGATGTGCACAAGGTTGGAAGCATGTGCTATAAATATAACTGTGACATTTTATCAATGGGTTTGTTTGCCTGGGATGTTTGTACTTTGTGATGATTAACCCAAGCATTAGCTCTTTTGACTAGGAAAAACAGAAAAATTGTGTGTATGCATACTTGTAAATAATAGAAAAGAGGTATATGTGTATGAACAGATGCACATACAGACACACCTTCCTGGTGTATGGCTGGATTATCTTGCAGGCTGTCAGTATGAACCCCCACCCTTAAAATTCATGACTATGCTTCTGAACCAGGGTCTTGGATTTTTCCTCTGAAACAACTTGGCATGTGATGGCAGATGGACCCTGTGCTTCCAATAAATATTAAATGCCTCCTTTACAGGCCCTTCACTTTCTGAGGTAAAGCTAGTAGGAAGCTCAGAGACAGAAAGGGAAAGAGATAGAGAGAGAAAACTTTTTGTGTCGTGATAGCCACCTTTGGAACACTGTCCCTGGTGAGGTTCACTTAAAGCTGACATCTGTGTGTGTGTGTGTATGCTAGGTAAGAGTTTTTACATTTTCCACAGATTTCTAGTCTGTTTTGGCTTTATCTTGATGGTTTTAACTGGCTTTTTCAGGAGTTTTTATTGTTGCTGGTTTTTACTCCTTTTTTTTTTTTTAAATCAGTATTTTGTTTTAATATTGTCTAGGAGTTATGTCTGAAAAGCAACACACAGAGGCTTGAAACACATTTATTATTTATTGTGTTTTTATTTGCGCTCCACTCTTCAACCAAAAGGCCTTACCTAAGATGAATAAAAATGAGACACTGGCCACTGGCTTACAACCTAAAAAGCACAACACTCCAGAGAAAAGAAATGCAGGCAAAACAAACCCAAACCCAGGTACTGATTCGCCACAGTTACAAACGTAAATCTAGATACCTAAATACTTATTTGTTAGAATACCTAGGTGGAATGGCAGCCAAGTGGAGGTGGTTTTTCAGCACAGCTGGTGGGGTGGGGTGGGGAAAATGCTGTTTCCCATCTCTCCATCTCAGTGAAATAAATAATTTAACTTATACACAGATATTGTGTAGATTATATGAATGACAGAACCAAGCATGTCTAGATTGTGCAGAGATTATGCAGAAGAGAGTGATCATTGTGAGATAGGGACACAGATTTATTATTATTTCTATCTGTCCTTGCTATCCTATCAGACTGTACTGTTATAGTGCTATATTCCATTGTAACTGTTATGGCAACATAGTATGGAATTCTGGGATCTGCAGTTTTGGGCAGGGCATTTAGAAATCCCAGCCAGAGACCTCTAAACTACAAACCCCACAATCCTACAGGATGTTGCCATGGCCGTTAAAGTGGAATATATCAGTATAACACTGTAGTGTGATAGATGAATTAGAAGTTCTTGGTCACACTTATGATTGTGGGGCAGAAGGCAGCAAGCTAGATTTGTCAGACTCAAGTTGCTTGCAGGATAAAGGTCTATGTAGGTTAAAATTAATACACTGGATCATGCCAGGAAAACAATTGCAGCTGCTATGGACCCTAAGGAACCAGCTTTAACAAGGATCTCCAGGTTATGAAGGAGATGGGATGATGATCACAACACCAACAAAAGGAACTGTAACACCAGAGAATTCAATGAAAGTTACAGCTATGTCAAAGGTATCTCGAACTAAACTGGACTATCGGTCTATCTAGCCAAATGTTTTCTTTACTGAACAAAGCAATGACTTTCCAGGGTGTCAGGTAGAAGCCTTTCGTAGCCTCTCTGGAGACACTGAAGACTGAACCTGGGACTGTCTAATTACTAGGTACCTTCTCTATCAGTGAGCTACAGCTATTCCCTTCAGTGGCATAAGAATGGATCCTGGATCATCTCAAGTCTATGAATCTCAAGTGCCTATAGTAGGCTCAGTGACTGGCAAGCTACATACAGCCAACCATCCTTCTTATCTAAATTCAGCTTCATCTGCCTCAGCTTAAGAATGTCCAGCCTGCCTCAGGCTTCCAGTGCTAGAAAAAACATGTTTTATAATGACTGGGTCCCGCTACAAATACCTTTGGTATGCCAAGGTATGCTTCCTATTCTTTGCCCCTCCAGTCTATGCAGCTCCCAGTTCTCAGATTATGCTGTGTAGAATACTTGGCCTGTTTAGCTTTGGCTAGCAGAAGGGCATCATTCTGAATTTAACTGATGGGTGGCTGGCATTTGATTTACTACTAACCTTGTCTGGAAAAGTAGCAGTGATGGATATTTACTTCACCTCCAAAGCATTCTGAGAGAAGGCACCACTCGCTTGCCAACATACCTTTGCTGTGTTTTCTTCCCTGGCTCAAAATCCCTTCTCCAGCCATGCTAATTCAAGCTAGATCTCTTTCTTTTCTTTCTGCTAGTGCTTGGTTGTTATCATTTAGGAATCTAAATGCATTATAAAGCAAGCCTCAGCTGACATGAATAGGTTGAAGGCTAAACCTATGTCTCGTACAATCAGAAAATAGTTGGGGAAAGCCATGAACTTCCCCTTTCTTCTCCCTTACTTTTCTCCATTCTTGAACCTCCCTTCTCTGTCAACCTCTCTCTCATCTAAGGAATTTTCTTCATTCTTCCACCTCAACAAGCTATCCCAGCGGGTAATGTCCTCGTTTCCCCTCCTGATTAGAGAATTGAGTCTTAGTATTGGCACATAAACAGTTTTTAGTGATGCTTGATCACTGTAAAATGAGCAGTGGTATTAAAATAGAGGCATCTTAAAGGAGTGGAATTGGAAGAATGTTGCAAACACCGCAGAATGTGATACTAGCCTCACATTAGTTTGACTGTTGCCATCTCTCCCATGAACTAGATAATCTTTTCAGATACTACATTTTGCAAATCAAGCATTAAATCCTGCCCTTTATATTCAGTTACTACACTGGGTGAAATGTATTTACTTATGTTATCACGTCCCTTTCACAGATCTTCCTCCCTGTCCAAAAAGGTCATGAATATGACTGTAGCTAAGGAAATGAATTTATTGTTTTTTATTTATTTTTTACTGACTTTTCGTCTGGATAGGTGAAATGCCACTGCTTTTAAAGACAGGGCTTTCACTCTTAAAATGACAAATAGCAGCATCTTATCATAGGATAACAGTAACAGTGGCAAGTTGTACACATGATCTTTTGCCCACATTACTCACAGAATATACATAAGTGGTGTTATTTCTGACGTGACTCCAGGAGCAAGGGAGGGAGAGATGTAACTATGGGATAGGGAGCAAAATGGGGCAGGTAAAGTTTTAGTTCAGTCCCCAAATTTCTAGTATAGCAGTAACTTAAAACTCCAGTTGAGGAATTAGAAATATAGTTTAGGCATCCAAAGAAAAGGGACAGGCAAATTTAAGGGTATGCAAACATAGAAAATACAAAAGTTCTAAGTGTGAACAATTTTCAATGTCTCATTCTCTACAGTTGTAGAAATTTAGGGGCTGATGGAGAATTTCATTGAGGGGGCAGAATTTGCATTGGGGGGCTCATGACTTCATTTTGTCCCCTCCCCATAGAAGGAAGGAGGCATAAGGAGTCAGATTCTCAGTCCACATAAATAGGTTATTGGCATAGAAACAAAACTGGTTCCAAGTGGGGTTTGAAAATGTTTTTTTTCTCTCTCTCTCAATGGAATACAACTCCCATAATCACCTGTCCAGCGGGGCCTCTGATGCTTCCAATGTGCCAAAATTAAATTCTGTATGAAAATATGAAGAAGTACAATCCGGGCATGCCAGAATTATTTTTTCCACCTCTGTCAACCCCTATAAACTGAATGATTTAAATAATCCTGTAGGTGCTGAGCACCTCCCAGTGTAGCTGATATTTTGTAATATTGCTTACTCATGGGCACAAAGGATTATGGCCTCACCTAGGAATATTTTAGGCTTCACCCGTGACAAGTTTCCAAGCGTGACAGTCATAATCATGTGTGGGTTAGGTGTCTATGGACAGTAACAGGTTGGCAGGAGGTGGATTATGATTACAACACAATTAAAGGTAAGTGAGATGTATTCCTGGGCTAAGGTGTGGAGATTTGCAGCCCAGACCAGGAAACTGAAAGCGTAGCAAAAGTGGTAATGTGATCACTAGTACTGCTCCTATCCTCCTATCATGGTATTTTCTCCTATCCTCCTATCATGGTATTTTCTTGGCAAGATTTGTTCAGAGGGGATTTTCCTCTTTGCCTTCCTCTGAGGCTGAGAAAGTATGACTTACCCAAGGTCATCTGGTGGATTTCCATGGCTGAGTGGGGATTTTAACCCTGGTCTCCAGAGTCATAGTCCAATGCTCAAACTACTACACCACACTGCTCTCTTCATCAGTGTTACTGTATGTAAATATTTACTCAGAAGTAGGCCCTATTTGAATTCAGACTTGTGTGTAGGATTGTAGGATTGTGTGTAGGATTGTAGCCAGTTGTAAGATTGTGTGTAGGATTGTAGCCAGTTGGCTTTTTAATTTCTGATTTTTTTCATAATTTCCATATAACATTTGGTGCAATTAAACGTGAGATTATCATGTTGAAATGTACATGGAAGCTTTTAATCAGTTCATAGCACAACTGTTACACTGCATGCGATTCATTTCCCATGGGCCTCCCTTTGGACTGGTCACTGTGTCACCCCGTAACTATTCCTTCTGAGCTGAGTATATGGAGAAAATAACCTTTTGATCATGGCAAAACTATTCACATGAATGGCTCACTGCACAGAAACATCGGGTTCATGGACTGCTTCAAAACCATCTCTCTGTATTGGCCAAAATAAATAAAAATGACTGGCTGGAATCCTGTTGGAGAGTTATGAAAGTATAAACACCATTATAGTGCTACACAGTGGATCCCATCTCAATCTCCCCAATCTCCACTTACCAGACAGCAGCCGCTATCACTGATGGGGGTCTGTCCAGCTGGAAGTAGCTGGCTGCTGCTTCCGCCCCCTCCCATGAGCTAGGTTATGCATTTGTAACTGCCATAGAGTATTCTTGCCGCTGGGAATTACTATACATAGCCTGGCATTTTTACATTTCATTTTTGTTTTCTGGGTAAAGACTATAGGGAATCTATGTTCTGGGATGAGATGTAAGCATTGCAGATAAGTGTAATGTCTTTAAAAAGAAACACAACCAAGAGGTTGAGCATATCCTGCTGTATTGTTGAGGACTACAGTGTCACCCTGCCAGAGGGAATTGGAATAGTTTGTTTCTGGTAGGCTTTTGAAAATCATAATTCCAAATTAGGGAGGGGGGAAGTGTATTTGCGTTCAAGTCGCCTGTCAATTTATGGTGATCTCATGAATTTCATAGGGTTTTCTTAAGCAGGGAACACTCAGAGGTGGTTTTCTCAGTCCCTTCCTCTGAAATATAACCTACAGCTTTTGGTATTCACTGGCTGTCTCCCATGCAAGAACTAACCAATATCAGATGGGATCAGGTGCCTTTAGGGTATTTAGGCTGATTGATTATCTAATTGAAGTAGTTGTTGCTGAGTTCTTTTGAGTCATTTACCCTAATGAGAATGTTTCATGGGGTTTTCTTGACAAGATTTACCTTTGCCTTCCTCAGAGGCTAAGAGAGTATGACATGCCCAAGGTCACCTAATGGCTTTCCATGGCTGCCTCCAAAGTCATAGTCTAGCACTCAAATCACTACACTATGTTAAGTGTCCTATTAGTGAAATGTGCTGGCATACAGTTTTTTATGATTTTATGTTCTCTTGTGTTCAGTGTATAAGGAGATATTCAGTTCCTCCTTGCAAAATGAACTTTCTCCAGTGCAACTGATCTTTTCGGCACTAGAGGGCAATTGCATGGCCAGTTAACATCCAGGGGAGGACAGGGCGCACCTAGGCAGTGTCTGGCTGTTTCTGTAGCTAGGAGAAAAGACACAGTCCTCCGAGATCTCCAATGAATACATGTGAGAATGTAAAATTTAAAGTGAAATTCAAATATGCATGCCTACATGTAAATTAACATATATTAGTGTTGTCAGTGAAATAAAAGATGGGTCTCCAGTATCTTTAATACTTGTTCAGAAGGTGCTGCATGTCCCACAAGCTTCCTTTGCTGAAATTCCTTCTTCTGTAAACCATTAAAGGGACAGGAGCTTTAGCCATTATTTCACCTGGTTATCTACATACACAGTCATGTAGGGACGTGGGGGCGGAAGAGGGGGTGATTTGCCCCGGGCAGCAATGTTTTTGTGGCATCCTGTAGCCATGCCCCCGCACGCAGTGGCCATGCCCTTCGCACTGTAGCCCCCCTCCTCCCCCCTCCTCCCCCCTCCATACACTCCAAGCTTCACCACTGTACATACAGCCATAGCTCAGTTCAGAAAGCCTCTGACAAAGCAGCTCCTTTTTACCAAGTTTTTTTTCTGACCATCTTGCTTGTCTTCTGTCTGTCTGGAAGGTTTTCTTTTCTTCCCCACAGCATTTGGAGGGTGGTGAAGGGGTACTGGGAAAACACATACTTTCAGTTGCTGGGTTGCAGTGGTATGTCTGCCAGAAACAATGCCATAACGTCTGAGCTGGGAAATAATGGGATTCTCATCAGAGAAACCCATTCTAGCTGTGTGTGCCTGCCTACAACAGGCAAGGTTAACTGCACCTGTCTCAGGAATCCCTTACTGAGCATGCATGAAAAGCAAAACAGAGAGAAAAGGGGAAGCAAATTAGCTTGCTACTTCCACCA